>LPNX010046017.1:390325-402336 GCA_001517045.1 Pseudotsuga menziesii
TTCTTCTTCCTTACCAAATACAGTCTTCAATGGTGGCATGTTCAAAACTTCAGGCCAGTTTTTCAGCTCATTTTCAACTCTCCCTATAGTTTCCTCATTTTTTTTCTTTTGAGCCTGATACATGTCTTTCAGTCTGTCAAGGTCAGAAATCAATTCTACTAGAACTACAGTAAATTCAGAACATTGATCCTTAAGAAGTTGATCCTTCTGGCCAATTATTTTTTCAGTTTTCACAATTCTTTTCTCTAAACCTGTAACACGATGTACCAAATCAAGAATTTGGACATCCTTAGTTCTGCACAATTCATCGCTAGCTTTGAAGGAATCCTCCCACAAGGTAGATTGTTCTTTGAAATGTACCATTTTATCAAATAAAGAAAAAACAAATCTACCATCAAAAGAATATTTGGCATGAATTAGGTCTTTATCACTCGTTGGTGAATGGTCCATATCATTGTTCATAAATTCCTCCCATTGATCTGCATTTTCATTTCCATGCATTCCAACCAAATTTGTGACAACAACATCTTCTTCAAGGGAAAGTGAAGGAATTTCGTTTCCCACAGGTTCCATATTGTCCTCTAAAGGTTGGCTGATCTTCTTTTTCTGGTTGAGTCACTCGTTCAAGAAGCAGAGTATGACTGATCTCTCTAGTTTTGGATATGGTTGATAAAGAAATATGGGCTCAATTTGCGCTCAATCAATCACAAATAACCTTGTCGCAACTACAACAAATGTGTCGAAAATGCATGAGTTGACCCGTGCATTGAAAGCTAGCATTGGTTTGGCGGGTGTGCAAAGATAGCCATATATCGTCGATATAGAGACAAAAGTTCCTCTAAAATTAAAAACATCAATATTGCCACGATTTTTCCACCATTATAAAAAAAATGAAGTATTAATCCACGGATGTTCAAAACGAGGAAATATTTCGTGGAAAAATATGACCAAATGTATTAGTGGATCCATATTGGAAGGAACTCTACCCTGTACCATTGGTCACCTGGCACAGGCTTTGTCTTTGATGCCTCTCTCAACACATAACAAGAATTTAAAGGTCAGTGGCACTTGGATCAGCTACCTGGTCACCCTGTTCAATGGCCTTGTACGGACTTGGCTCGAGCAGTAGATTATAATATGCATCCTCTACGACCACTCCATTGAATTTAGGAATTCCATCTCTCAAGCCAAATAGAGAGAAAGAAATAACAAGCAAGTAATTCGCTCACTGATAATGTCACTTAGACTCCATGCAATGCCTCACATGGGTAGCAGCTTGAGGGGAGAACAAGGCCAAACAACATTCTGTCGTTCCATTTCTATTGGGTATAGAGATGATATCCACATAAGTGTGCATAGAGTGGTGGATGATTGGGAAGTTGAGTTCATAGCTCATCACTGCACAACACAACCCTTGCGTCATAGGATTTTCCACTACTAGCGGATGAATATTTTTCTTTCCCAGTTTCTATAGGAAAGCAACTATGCTCCCTCACCCCCAAGTTCCAGCGATTCTGATAGCTCCTCAACACAACAAAAATCCTTGGCTTCATTGATTCTAAACCAGCAGGACCCTGCCAAAGAAATTAACTAGATCGACGACACCAAGTACACATGATGTATGTCAGAGGCTCCACTCGACGTGGTGACAACGGGGCAGACTGAAGAAGGGCACATGCAGATTGACAACTCACCATAACAGATGTCTACACCTCCTCCTGCAGTGGAGATGCATAAGGATATTGAAACTGCTCTCTCCGGTGAACATGACGACTACATCAAGCCGTGTCCCATTGTCAAAGAACCGTGGCGAAAGCTGTAAGGTCCCAAGAATTTCTAAAATCTTATGTGTTTTTTTTTCTCTTTTCTATTTAGCTTTGTTAGTATGTCGAATAAATATGATAGTTTTGAATGGGAAGACTTGGTTTCCCTCACAAAGGGAAATGTACGGACTGATGCAACAATTTTATGTATGTGCCCTGATATTAAAGATACACATGTCTCAAACACTATGGATGTAATATTTTTTGTACTTTAATATAATTTTATGCCACTTACAAAAAAAAATGTTTGTACTAAAACTTAGTTTCTCCTTTTCGAGCTCTTTCCTAGGTTCCTTTTCTAGCTTGCCTCTATATTATGATTTCCACTCTAATCCAATATCTAAGCGAGAGCCTCCAAAATCACAAGAAGGTGCAAACTTTCTCTCTAGAGATACGGTGAGGATAGACATGTTGCATGAGATATTAGTGACTTGTATTTCTAGTTTTTCAAATCCTTGCTCATAATCACCTACAAGTTTTCCGCTATGCGTGTCCACCATGTTTAGGGTTTAAGGAATTTTTCCACCACTAAATCTTGCAATTTCCCACAAAAACCCAAAGAAAAATTCCCTCATAAAAATATGTTTCATAAATTTCCATGTATATTCCATTGGAACAATTTGTCACAATGGATTTTACAACTTAATTATTTGTATTAGCATATTTCTATTGAATGCTAAATAAATTGGGACTGAAAGAAAAATAACTAGAGAAAATATAGACACAAGATCAACATAAGATTTACCCTGGGATAACCCATTATGAGGAAAATCCAAGCCATAAATCTCCTACTCCCTTTGTTTTACTCTAATATATACCCCCTTATTATTACTCAACTATGGAACAGTACAATAATATCATAAGAATGGAGCTCCCTCTTCTCCTAATGCCTCAGTATTTAATGTAACCTCATAGTCATATAGGGTTATTTTTAGGTTTTTTTCATTCATTGGTTCTTGATTAGGGTTAGGGTTTTGTACCTTCTAAAATGTCCTTGAATTTCCACACGTAACCAACTTTTCATGTGTGAGAAATGAGAGATCACAAGGAGTCCACATGGTATCATGGTGGTCAACTAGATAGGTTAGTTTGCAAAAGGAATAACTCCTTCATATGGACTTCGATTAAGATGAATCTTGCACCATTGGAAAGGAATCTAAGTGTGGAATTGTGTTAAGGGAGTTGTGTAAGTGATGATCTTTTGAACCCAAAAAACACCATGTAAGCCCTCAAATAGGCCTCGTAAGGTTCCAAACCCCAAATATACAAAGTGAGAGTTGTCCCTAAAGTGGGCCCATCAAATCAATTCACCCAATCTTTCGATCCAAAAATAACTAAAATAAATGAAAAAATATGTATTGATCCATTTTGGATCATACTCGGAAGTGAAAGAACCCACTAGGAGTGTGTGTTTCATAGTTGTTGTCTTTCTTTAGTATTTATTAGGGTTATAAGGTTCATTTCTTATGTAAGGTCCTTGTTTTTCCTTTTTTCCATCGTTTAATACCCTAGATCCATCTTTGCTATCTCAAACAAATTAATGAAGCTCATATCCTAGTTAGAGGGTAAAAACAACATATAGAGGTCCTATGTGGCATTTTAGTGAAAATTTCATGATGCTTGAGCTTGAGAAATGTTTTTAAATGCTTAAGGCCCTTGATATCCTTCTTTGAGCACTATTTACAACCAAATAACCATCAACTATAGAAAAGAAATCATAATGTCTCTTTAAGAAACACTTATGTTGTATAGATTCCCCCCCAAAAATATATGGTTTATAGGTATAAGTGTATTTCATGGTGATTGAGAGAAGTAAGATTCATTTAATGCCCTTTTACACTCCCACGATCCTCATTAGACCTTCATACATATTCTTGGTTCACAACTAACCTAGTAGTGGTTCCCATGTACTAATTCTTGAGGTTAGTAATACCATGCACAGTTCATATGTGTTGGTTTGAGGATTTTTCCACGGAATCCTAGGATGTAAGGGTCGGGGATCGAGGCTCTTTTTTTCTTCCCCTAGTATGTTAAAGGACTCAAGACCCATCCAAAGTGCCCAAAATATCATAATGGAAGATGAATTCAAATCAAATGCCAAAGACACCCTAAAGAGGGATTGTGTCACGGTTTATAGTTTTCATTCATAATTACTAATATAAAAAAAGGTTCAATTAGAGAGGAAAGCTACTGTTTCCCTACTTACCACGTTTATCCCTCAACAACCATTTCCATTGCATAGAACCTACTCATTGCACGCATATCAACTCCGAAGTCCAAAAACCAGCTATAAAGGGAGGGATCCTCAAAATTTCAAAAACATCATAATGCACTTTTTTTCATTCACCGATGATTGTCAAGTATCAATGACCCATCCATGTTTCTTAGACATTATAATGGCATCCATATCCAACTCAAGTGTCAAAAACCCCTGTAGAGGTGTGACTCCATGCCATTTTACATAGCCCTTGGTTATGAGAAGACTTGTGTAGTGCATAAAGGAATTTGTGTACCTTTCTTATGTTATTTAGAGACTAAGAACCATTCTCGGTCTTCAAAACCTAGATTTATTTTTCCCATATCCATTGAATAGACTAAAGATATCTTAGTGTGGAGGTTAGAGCTATGTTTAGCTATGTAAACATGTGTAATTGTATTTTAAATTTTTGGCATTTGATTTTATATTTTCCATTACACATTCACATGGAAAAGCTAAGCTTAAAAATTTCATAGTACTTCATAACCCATATTGCAACTGAATATGAAGCAAACCCTACCACACGGCCCTGTCTATATCAGAAACCTCTCACGGTGGGATTTCCCCTGCGCTGTCTTCTGCCAGAACCAATTTCATTATTTGGCATTTCATTGGCACTTCTATCCTCTGTTCCAAGATCAATATTTAAAGCAAGCGAAAATGATGATGGGCGGTTGTGGAGAAGTCGAAGGCATGGGATTGGGGGTGATGGCCGCCCTGCCTCTGCAGTTAACTCCCACTATTGCAATTTCCTCGGGAGACGACCTTGGAGGATCCAATAACAATAGCCTTCTTACAAACAATGGCGGTGGTGGTCTTAATAACAACCTCAAGAAGGATGATAGGATTCCTCAATGGGGATTCAATGAGACCAAGGAATTCATTGCAATCAGGGTTGAGCTTGAGAAGGATTTCACTCAGACAAAGAGGAACAAGACTCTGTGGGAGCTCATTTCTTCGAGGATGAAGGAGAAGGGTTTCAGGAGGAGCTCCGAGCAGTGCAAATGCAAGTGGAAGAACTTGGTAAATAGATACAAGGCATGTTTTGGTTTTTGTTAATTCGTCTGTGTCTGTATGTATGTAGATTTATTCATTTTGTTTTGCTTGAAATTCATTTCAAGGCGCTGGGAATTGACATGCTGCCATTCGGGAATAGTGCGAAATTTATGGCAATTTGTATTAGATAGATGTAGGGCTCTTTATGTTCACTGTTTGTGATTGGATCTCTATTGAAATCAATTCAAATCCATCAGGAATGTTCTGTTAGCATCTGGGTATGCTAGTTAATCTTTGATCTGCTGTGCTGTGGATGTTAGTAATCTGATTTGTTACCATTGAATCTTTTATGTGGTTGTGCTTAAAATTGGTTTGGTTACTGTTTTTTTGGTTTTTTATTTAGGCAATCTCGGAATCGAGTTTAGGGCATTGGGTATGGCATATTACCATTTTGGCATGCCGATTTAGAATTCATGGCATGTTACCATTTGAGCATGCCAATTTAGAATTCATGTCAATTTCAGGGTATTGGGAATGGCATGTTACCGTTTGGCATTACCGTTTGGGCATGCCAGTTCAGAATCCACGTCAATTTCATGGTATTGGTAATGGCATGTTACCATTTGGGCATGCCAGTTTAAAATCCATGACAATTTCTTATTGATGCGACTGTCTCAGTCCTTGCTTTTATGGAGCTATCCTAAGGAATGACTATGTTTAGAAGAGGTGGCCCATTACTGGGATCTAGAGGAGGTAGATTGTCTATTAATATGGTGTAAACTCTCCTGGGGTCTATGTTGACAAGTTCATAAGGTTCTCACTAGCAAGGTTTAGACTACTCCTCAAGGTTTATGTTGGTGACTCCGTAAGGTTATCACTAGCAAGGTTTAGACTACTCCTCGAGGTCTAATGGACCTGGGAGATAAAATGTTATCACTATCCACTTGTGTCCTTTACACTGGGAGCACCTCAACTAAAGATGCGATCATTTGAGTATTATTCAACTTAGGATAGGGGGATAACCAATCGATGTAAAATCTAACTATGAGGGCCTCTCCCATATATAGATCCAAGTATATTTGGTTTTGGTATTGAAAGAATGTGGAGAGGTAGTTAGATGATGTCGAAGAAATTATAGAATTGTTTATGTATCTCATAATATCAAGGACGTATGCATACAAAGTGCTTCTCAATCTTGGTTTTCCGTCTATCACATAATTGACATAATCTATCATCATGTGGAATCTAATGACTAGCTTCCACTTGAATCCAATGAAAACCCACCCCAAGCTAGCACAAGGGAAGCTTGAGCCCATGCATCTATTGTCAAAGTATGTGAGGGGGTTGAATGATGAGGCAATCCCATAGCTCCACAAAGTACCTTGCATAAAAGGGCATCTTAGGGTTCAAACCTCTTAGAGGAGTGATCCAAGTGACTTAGATATATTGCCTCTAAATATCCTCCCTCGTGATTTCATTTGTCTCATGCTTATTAGGAAGAAGGTGGATGGGAGCATTTAAATAATATCTCAATAGGGGAAGGTGGTCCATTGATATTCCAATTGTTTGTAGGAAACAAGATACTTTTGAGAGCTAAAGTACACTCTTCGATTAGATGGAAGGGTAGAGGGGGATAATAGGCAAAGTATAGATTTTAGTCCCTTTTGGTTGTTGAGCCAACAAACTCCAAAGGAAAATGCAACAACTTTACCAGTTTGAAGATGGTCCTTTGCCTAAATGATAGGATGGGATACCGTCCTCTAGCATTTGACAATGCGACAAAGTAAGAGGCTCTGAACTCTCTCAACACATGCCTAATTTGACTTGAGAAGGCTAGGCCTCAACACCTCCAAACCATACAAAATTGGTTATGATGGAATCCAAGAGGTCCAACTTGGATTAGATGTCTTGAAAATGGTGTTGAAAACATTGTCTATCTGAACTAGCAAGAGAAACGAACACTATACTTCAATATAAATGAATCTATTTTTTAAAAAAGAAAAAAAAACTGTACCTTGTTATTAAAAAATGGAATCAAAGCTACATAGAAACTCTCAAAGATCTAGATAGTAGTAGAGATATTATATCTTTACAATCCCGCTTCAGAAAAATCTCACTTACAAAATTCTCATCCAAACAACGTACCCTCTGAGATACAATACCCCACCCATCAAAAGGACATGATATCGAGTTCCATCACCAGTACATAACAAAATAATATAATATAAGAAATAAAATTGGATATATATTTGGACGGGAGATCAAATAATGCAAGAACATAACCTTGGAGATGATATTATCTATCATTGCAATGGAGTGTGGATTAGGATCCACAAGGAGGGCCCAATAAAAGACAAGAGAAATAATGAGTTGTAAAATTTAGGTGTAGAGAAATATCAATTTCTTAAAAAAAAAAAAACTTTTAATAGTTTTCTTTCATAAAATTCAAAAATCATTAAATCTATACTCAATAAACCTTCTAACATTCACATCATAATAAATATACCTTATTATTTAGAACTCTTGTCCACCTTATACTTAACACCTTGCACCTAAAATAATATTAAAATTCCACATCCCAAACTATTAACCCAAATACTTACCTACATTATTATTATTATTATTTTCACAACTTACCTACATTATTATCATTTTTACAATTTTGGCCACATCTATTAAACTTGTCCTCGTTCTCATAAGTTCCTCATTCAGACTGGGTTCAAGAAATGGAGAGGCTTTGCAGACAAGTGGGAGGGCTTTACAGAGGTTTAAGGGCGGTTGCCTCGCATACGCAGATCAAATCCATAGACAGTTCCACACAGATTCAACGGCTGAGCAATTTGAATAAAAGCCTCACAGAAAATGCTGCACTCGCCAGAGGTTTGGGAGTTACCAGGAGCTTCTTGAATTTCAGCCCTCAATCACCCACATTTGGTGTCATGAGGCACCGAGCTCTTAAACCCCCAGGATTTGCAAATCACGGACAACAAATAAGGGGAATCCACCTGAAAGTGCGGAATGGGAACCTGGAACAGGCGTTGCAGATAATGCAGAAGAAGATGATTGGCAGTGGGATGGAGAGACTGATAAGAAAGGTTCCTCGTTACCACATCAAGGACTCTAAGAAGCGTATTATGGCCAGAAAGAGGCGCGAGAGGAAAGAACGCTCAGAAGATCTTGCGAGGAAACTTAAATCCATTCTCATTAGAAAAGTCAGGTTAGTGTTTATTCCCATATGCTCTTTCTTCTCAATAGTAAGCAGTTTCTTAGATTTGTATTTCCTTACCTTGTAAATATTTTTTTTATCTACGAAAAAATGTATTCTTCATTCCAGATAGAATATAAAATACAATCCTCATGATGCTAAAAAGGCACATATCCCAAAGCTGGGTCTGCAAATCCGTCTTCCCGAAAGGTATACACAAACTATACTTTAAGAGCCTCAAACAGAGAACCTTTCAGCCCCAAAATACCACATAGCAATTGACTGTGGGCAAGAAATCAACTCACTTGAAACATAAGAGACTGTCTAAGAAAGATAGTAGAATGAGTTCAGATAACTGGCATAATTACAAAAATAGCCCACCCATAGATACTTAAAACTCATAAACAGTGATAATCCTAGATAAACCTAAGGACCCTCCCCGAAATTCATCTTCAGTGATATGATTTGGAAGCTTATGAAGGCCCTCTTTGGAAAGAAAATCGGTTTACATATTAAGTTCCCTGTAAACATGAAAAAATATTATCTGCTGAAACCGTCTAGACTCTAGATAGTTCTTTCATATAGCCAAGGAGTGAAGACCTGTGCTGTGAATTTGGAGTTGTTCCTTCATCCATCTGATAGCTAGAGCTGAATGGCCCAAAACCTGAAGTCTTTGATACCTTTATCCAATAAAGTTTTCATGAGATAAAAAGTGCCTTAAACTCACCAACATTAGTTGTCCCAGTTCCCATATTTTCCTTCCCTTTAAAAGTAGCGAGACTCTGAAAGATAAAGCACATATCCTAGAGCACAGACTAGACCAGGGCCTTGACAGGCCCCATAAAAAAGTGGCTTTTCAATAAGATCACCCACAATCCTTTGAATTCTGCACTGGCAGAAGTCTGAAAGTAGAGAGCAAAGCTATTACCTAAGATGTAATCTGAAATGTGGGAATCTGTTTTTCTTCAAAAATACAAGAGAGATCCTTTCGAGAATTTGGAATTAAAGAGGAACATAGAATGTACTTCACAAGGTAATGACCTGTCTTGCATCGAACATGAATTTTTATCTGTGTGCATCTTCTATTTGGACAGTCTTTTCTATCAGATTTGTGGTTATAATCTGTTTTCTGTTAAGCTACTTTCATTGTGCCAAGCCTGCTGAGACAACCTTTGTATCCTTTGTTTTATGCAATCATGGAAAAGACCATATTTGGATAAAGGGAGGAAAGTCAGTGGAGAATGCTATTGCTATTTTAGCCAATGAAGGACTTCACTTGGATGGTGAATAGGAAATAGATCTAGAAGAGTCTACTTTCAGGAAGAATGAAAGCAATGTGATATCTCTTGCACAACATTATGCAATAGCCCATCTTGGGTGCATCTTGCGAGTGGTCGTTCTTTGTAGGGAATTGCTGTGTTCTCTTCAGTTGACCGAGGAAAGCTCAGATGAGAAAGTTCAGTCAACGACAACTTTGATTACAAAGATTTTGAAACTTCTTGTGAGCCTCACAAAAGCAACAACTTTTGCTGTATCAAGTAACCAGTTACTGGGAAATATTAGTGAAGTCGCTAGTCTTTTTCCTAGCTTGTTCAAGCTGAGGTTTGAAACTATCAATCGTGATCATGTGGATGTGGAGAACAATCTAGATCATCAATTGTCACTTATATTGGAAACTTTCTTTCAGTTTGTTCATGACGTGGTTTTGGATGATACCATTTTTGATAACATACGCACATTTGTTCTTGCTTCTCTATTGGACATCTTGGATGGAAGAATGTGGAGGTATGAGAGATAGAATACAGTTCAGAAGCTTTCTTGGCACTTAGAACACTCAACTTTATAACACTCAGAACCAACTTATGTATGTAAAAATTTAAATTAGTTTTAGGAGAAAAACTTATTAAAATTAAAGAGTCAATTAGTATTAAAAAATTCATCATTTTTTTTAAAACAGAAAAAGGACATATACCTATATAGTTAATCTATTTTCTTAACATAGAAAATAACAAAATGAGAAATAGTTTTAAATTTTAAAATTTAATTAAACAGGTCATCTGAAATAACTCTTTGATGCTCTGGGGCAATTTACACTTTTAGTTTTGCTACAAATAACAAGCTCAAAAACATCAGAACAGCAGGCCTAAGTTTTGGAGATGCCAGGAATAGTTACCATGCAACTAGGCAATGTAGCCATGGTTGTGATCTATAATACAGAGTGACTTGGAGCTATTGTTTATAAAACACAACTGTGACCAACAAGAATACTTTTGATGAATCTGATGGGCCTCTTTGCTTTTCCTTCTGTACTAGTCATTTTTTCATTCACCCAAAAAATTCAGAGTAAATCCATGTTTATGTTCTCTTTGAAATTTCTCTCTTGCTGGAAGCCATCTCTACATTCAATCAATGCCTTCTATAATTTTGTCATTTCAAAGGACAAAATAGAGTTAAAAGTGCCAGTTTTTAAACAGACATTATTGGGCCCTAGGTTTTTTTCTAGCATGTCTTTCAAAAACCCATTACTGCAATCACACGAGTATGATGACTCATTAAAACCTCCTTGGTCACGAGAAGGCTCCTCTCTATGATCCGTAATGTTTTCAATTGTCTTTTGTGTTACAGTTATCCGAGAATACATTTTTTAAAATCTTACCCAACCATTGGCAGCAAAGCTTTTATTATGAGGTGAGGTGTATTTTTGGAATGCCGTTGTTAAGCACTTCATTGTAATAATAACTTATCTCGAAAGAAGGAAGGGAGTTGATTTCCTTAAAAAGATTCACTATCCAAAGATAGGTTCTTCACAATGAGCCATTACATGTCAGTGCAGTAGCATACTTCTCAAATATTCACAATCATCCTCTGTCCTCAATAGATAGATCCATCATCTTCCCTTTGATAGACATACAGCTACCATGAACCATCTTTTTAAATTTCAGTCAGAATTTGGATCCTATTTAGTATTTATTATAACCAATATAAGATTTCTGCATGATATTTTGTTTTTAAGTTTGTTTATGGTATTCCAACACACATTATGCATATAATCCATTCATTGCTATATTCATAACAACATAAGAAGACATAGAGCAATTCACAGGGGTCTTGTCAATTGGGCAGTGACGTAGTACTTGAAGGAATACTATTAAACCTTCCAAGTGACCTAATGCATATTGTGCCCATTGTTCAGCAATATAGGTTCAAAGTTTTTGTATAAGATATATTTGAAGTATTTTGCAATTACACCATGGCTGTCATCAACCACCATCATCAGTGACCTTTGGATCTACTTCCAATCTTGGTTAAATTGCATTTCTCAGAGAAAATACAACAAATGCCCTAAAAATAACTACAGGTTTTCCTTCGAGGGTGAAAACAACTATTGTGTTGAAAGGTCAGTTAGTCCATGGAATTATTTGTTCCTTGAATTCGATTTGCAAGAATTTCAAGAGCAAAATTCTATGCAGCTGTAGCAATTGCAACAATCCCTGTATCCCTGTGATTATTGGTGGCTATAAAGTTTAAACTCATGAACACTTGCCATCAACCATGTTATCCACATTTTGTGGTATAGCAGTGAACTCACTCAAATCCTTATTGAACTGAGAAAGACCCGAGGATGGATGTCAGTAAGTTCAAGACAGGGATCGGGTCAAGGGTGCATAAGCTTTAAACAAGGAGTTGTGCCAGAAGGTGCAAAGGCATGTCCATAGGATGGGTATTAGAA
>LPNX010046019.1:4656-49162 GCA_001517045.1 Pseudotsuga menziesii
TTATAAAAAAATTGTTACTTATGTAAATTTTAATTACTCAATTTTTATTTTTCATTCTTAAATTTATATATTTCCATTTTGATTTTGGATTTCCAAATTTATAAATATATAAAAATACTTTTAGATATAAGTAATAGTAGTGATTGCTTATATATATAAAGAATATTAATATAGAGAAAAAGAGATATTTTAAAGGTAATGATGTTTTTGTTATATATATTTATATATATTTACTATAAGAATTAGCAAATGACACTGCCCTAGCTACCAGTTGAACTACATCCGTGAAGGCTTAAAGGTAATGTCAGATTACATAATCTACTCAATCATTACATATATATTCAACAAGAGCATGATGCCACTTACAAAAATTGATCTTAGAGTAAGAGGGTAATAATAATTGATTTTAGAGATTATATTGTTAATATAAATATTGTGTATTTTCTTGTTATTATTTTTTAATGTCTAGGAGTAGGATTTTTTAGTCATTGATTCATATCAATTTAATTAATTTTTATTTTTATCCAATACATTCATATTTCTTTGTTTTTCTAAATTTTACTTTATGAGAAGTTTTAATTAATTTATTTTGATTCAAGCTTCCTAAATTTATAACTATATAAACAATGAATGCACCACTAATAATCTTATCACTCCATTAAAAATGAAGAGGGATTTCATTTTATCACTGGTTATAAAGTATTTTTCCACTTATAAAATATTTGTTCTAAATAAAAATTCATATATAAAACAAATATATGCAAATGAATGTTTCCATGATTACAATTTGTAAGTATGTTGATCTTGTTTTGTATCTTTTTCTAACTCATGCTTCAACTTTATCGTATGCTTCCGTGCTAAAGCCACATCACTTCAAAGCCTTTAGTTCATTTCAATTATTTTTGCAGTCAATAACATAGATACATATCCTTTTATAGTTTAAAAGCATAACCTTTTATGGTTGATTGCAGTTCAGTAAAAGCTAGTGTTTATGTTTTTTTTCCATTTATTTTTGTTTATTTTTGGTATTCTATTGTTTAGAAAGGAAAGTAATGCATAAGATAATTTAAAACTACACAAGTTCATGTTATAATTTTTATTTTTCTATTTTGTCAATGCACCACTTGATGTTTTATGGTGTTTTGCAATAGAAAGTCTAATCCATGTTGGATTGATTTTGATGTTTTGCTGGCCATAAAATATGAATCCACCTAGGATTAGTTTTGGTGGTTTGCACCATAGACCGTGGAATATCACATATTCATTTAAGATCACAATCAAATTTTTTACAAGAACCACTTTTGCACCACAAATGCTAGCACCACTAGCGTATCTCCACATTATCACCACTTTTGCACCACTATTTGAAAATTGAGGATATCCCAAATCCTTTACAAATAGTGGTGCTAATGTGAGGCTAAAATACCCGTTTTCTTGTAGTGTGGGATCTCCTTCTTAAATTGATGTCTACAACGTTTGTATCACATGCATAAATACGATTCTTTTATTCCCCATAAGCTTCCTTACAAACATGAGAACCTACTTGAACTCTGCGATCTAATATTTCATTAATTGCTTCTTTGTTTGCACTGTGCCCTTATATTTTTGTTTCTTTCTGCGATGGAGATAGTATCCCACATGCACTATGTCAATAACATTTCCATTGTTTATATGCATTGATGGTTTCAACAATATCAAGGCATAATTCATTATATAACACTCCTAAACCTAGAAAATTTCTAAATGACACTAACAAGTTCAACAAATATTGATGTGCACCTCTCCATGTTACTCTAGAAGATAAAATCATATCTCAAACTATAAGGTGGTAACACTAAACAAGTTGAACAAATATTGATGTGCACCGCTCCATGTTACTCTCGAACTAAACAGGTTGATATTGATGTGCACCACTCCATGTTACTCTCGAAGCTAAAAGAATATCTCAAACTTTAACTCCATGTTGGTGTTCTATAAGATGAGCATATTTGGCCATGCAATTTCTAATTTCATGTAATGTACCCATATTTCGCATTCTAATAACTTGATTACGATCAACAAATTTGGCCTATAGTACCATGGATAATTAATTTAAGTCTTAAAAAGGTATTGTAAGACCACACTTTTAAATATTTGATTATCTAATAATTGTTTTAAGAGTTGGAATTGGTCTAGGTGGCCCAAGGGTGTGTATAGCAGGAGGGATAAGGCGATGTGACCTATCTCATTCAAGAAATTTGGAAACAACATGTAGAACCAGGGAAGGCATCCTAAAATCCAGAACTTATCAAAAGAAGCTAAAAACAAAAAAAACAACACAAAGCAAAAAGGCAGGAATTTTCTAATTTTTTCACTCAAGAAGGAATACAAATAGTAAAAAAGGGTATATGAGCAAAAATTGTCTAGTGGGGGGAATGGGGGCATAATTTATGAGTCAAGTGGATTCAAATGAAAAATCAACTTGCCAAATAAGCCTCCACTCATTACTAATTCAAATTTCAAGAAGGAATGCTCTCGAGAAAGTAATCTTATGGCATTTTTACTTTGTGATATTTATGATCATGAAGATATCTAATATTTTCATAGGATTGGGTGGTGTTCCTCTTTCCAACATTAGGTGATGTACCCCTTTGCAATCGGTTAGCTACTTAAAAGATTGTGAGATCCCCTAGCTAGAGATTGAGGAAGAGAGTACCCAGTTCTTTTGAGAGAGGTTTAATGTAGCAATTAAAGTATGCTTGGAGGTCTGGTTTGAGTTTCAATACAATTTGTTTAGATCTCGGATTGATGTGGTAGAATCTAGTAGTAGTAATGTTCAATTGTAGTGTGTTGGAGCCAGTTGAAGACTAAGGTTGATATTTTGCATCCCTTGTGAACTATAAAAGCTTGTCATCCTCTTCGAATGAAATATACTATGATTTATTCATACTAATAAAATAGACATACTCATGATTTATTCATACTCATAATTTTGATCCAATAATAAAAAATTCCTTTGTTACCCTCATAGGATCTATTTCTTCCTCTTTGTTGCAAAATTCTAGTTATAGTTGATATTCTGTTAGATTGGCTCTAATTAAGTGTGAAATGAACTCATAAGAGTTTAATGGAGGAACGATAATGTTTGATTTCATGTATCTGATACCATATACTAAGTTTATTGCAAATTTAATGACCTTTGGACACCATTTGAAAGGGACTGATTTCACTATTGGCTCTATCTTTAAAGAAATTGTATGTTTTCCATCTTTTATGGGTCTAATTTTTTTTTGCTTCTAAAATATTGTATGAAGGTCCTTACATCTAAAACATAAGTAATTGATATCATCCCAAGTCACAAAAATAAATTAGGAAGCTTTTAATGCCATTCAAATCTGTTGGGAAACAATCCCATTCACTAGTCCCAGTTTCGATCTTGTACTTAGTCTTGGGAAATTTAAATTTCTTCACTTAGGAGTTTATTTAATACTCCGAAATATATCTTATTTTAATATTAGGGATATTAAATTGGTATGAGTGTATGGTATTCTAAACCCGTGAGAATCAAAGTTCAAATATCTAAGCTCTGCAGCAGAATTTTGCTTGTATGAGACTAGTACAAGCTAGTGATGTTTACGAATGGGATGATGAGGAAGCATCATGTTTTTACAATGATATTATTTATGTTGACAATGGAGTGTAGGGGTGCATAAGGATGACGGATCCTTTTGTTACACTATGTGGATAGAGATCAAAAGCCGTAATCCACTAGAGTTCAATTTTGTTGATGGTAGAGTGAGCTATGAGCTATGGGTGAAGGCCTGTAAGAGTCAATCCTGATGAGTACCTTAGATAATACCAAGCAATAAGGAAATATATATAGGAGTTATGGACTTCACAATACTTCTTCACTTTAAAATTTGAAAGCTTGTTCTTGAATGATGATCCTTACTACAATACATATCTAAGGAAGAGTAAGACATATTGTCAATAGTGTGTGTAGAGAAGTGGATAATATATTACAGCATAGTTCATCCTCTCATTCATCACTAGTCAATCATAGTGAAGCATAGCACAATATCTCAAGATCTCATTGCGCACCGGTAGAGTTGTTCGAAGACTATGCTACTAAAGATCCACCACTTGAGGAGGAATACATGATGCAAAGGTTTGATCACATTCTAGATTACAGTATTATTCCTTTGTGTCATCACGAGGTTACATCCACGAATGGTTGAGTCTACTGGAATTAAGACAGAAGTTTATGGTGATGAGTATCGTTGTAGTGACAGGGATGGATTATTGGATGGCAGTGTTGGGCCTTTTATTTGATATGATTTTACTATTTAAACGACCAATTTTCACATCATCATGTTCACCCATTGTCACTACTTTTAATTGGCATTCTCCATAAACGCACCAAAACCTACTCATACATGTCTACATACTTTATTATCTCTATTTCCATTATCTTTATTTATATAATTAGAATAATATTTGGCTTACTGATGATGGTTTACAGAGCCGAAAGATTCTAGCGATGACTCGCTCGATAGCATGTTTGTGCCCCTTCTGGATAAATTCATACACATGCAACTTGTTAGTAACGATCTTATTAGGATTTTATAATGTATAACATATTTCTGTCGATTATTCATGTTTCGAACCCACATTTGTGTCTATATGACCTTAGAAACAAACCAAAAAGCTTCTAGAACAAATCTCAAACAAACGGTGAATAATTTCTCAAATTTGGCACAAAACCTACTTCCAGAATAGTTTCGTTTAGCTGAGTCATGAGCGGTTTCCTAAAATGATGCATGGTTTGGGATAAATGGTTGGATCTATGAATCCCATGTTTTTAGTTTGAGCAAGCAACACACCAAACTGAGTGTCCATCCAAACAAGAAATGGAATGCTATCATTGTAATGAGATTAGTGTTATTAATCTAACCAAATCCTTGCTAAAAGCAGTAAGATATAATATTTGTAAAGCCAGTTATGGTTTGGTTGTTGAAATTTTCGGGATATTCATCTCAATTCATTTCCCATTCCTCTTTGTATAAATTCATTAGAATATATTATCTACGAGGTTAGATGTTAGAGGTTAGTGAGTGAGAGTTTGGAGCATTGTAATTCATTGTAATCTTTGATGTTATAAGAAAGATTTCGTTGTTGGACAATGTGATATAGTAGTATAGTTCTCCTTCTTATTGTATGTTATGGGAGGAAGCTCCCTCTTTCTAGTATATGTTTTTCAATAAGTTTTTTTTGAGTGATGTCATTTTAATAGTGGTTTATTCCATTCCATGTTTATCTTATTTATAATCTTTTATTTCTAATAATATTGATTTATATTTCCAACAATGTTGTTTGAGGTATCCCTTCGTGTCCCTAGATATTCAATAACCATTATCGTGATAGTCCATCAAGTGTTTGAGAAGATCATGAGTCATAAACTTACGACTCCTCAATGATACATTTTTAATTTACCGTAAAGTGTGGTTTTACTTTTTTCTTTGTGTGTTTTACTTCTCCGCTACTTTATTTAGTTATAGAAGGTATGCTTTTTGTATGCACATTATGATTTCCTAGCATACATAAAGTGAATCTCATTCAACCTTCTTGGTACCTCATTCAATAGAATATTGGTGTTCTTATTTAGGATGACCATTATGGCGCTAATGTCGGGGAGCTATCAAAGAATAAGGACTTGATTGGTTTCTCAAAACATATTTTGGAACATATTATCCACATCCTAGAAAAGGCTGAGACAGATTCATAAGAAGAAAGGTCACAACCTACGTGTCAACCTGTTTTAATGGGTACATACTACATAGTGTCACTAAATTTAGAAAATCGTTGTACTACATGAATCGTTTGATCAAAAATTTGGTTTCTATTACTTTTATTTCAATTTTATTCATGGAAGTTGTAATAGATTCATGTCGAGAAATTGGTAACAATAGGGCCTTACAACATGGGGTGCCTAAGTACATGCTTTGCTTTGGAGATTTCTTTTATTTAAAGTTTGATTTGCATAGAATTTGTAGTTTTTTAGAACAAAACCCCCTCTACACCAATCCATGTGTGAGGCAGTGATTATCACCCAACAAGATTCATTCAAGCATGTCCAATATTTGTTGGGGAAAGAGGAATAAGGAATCTCTTAGATCTTATCAGTATCTCTGGTCTTTGCATCTCAATAAGAGCAAATCTTGATAGCGTTAAGGAACCTATATGCATCTCACAAATGGATAGAAGACCTAAATATCCATTAGCAATAAACAAATCTAAAAGTTCTATCTATTTCTCCTTAGAAATTTAAAGAGGAACCAAAGAGACATGGATGAAATTCGATGGAGACAAGCATTAGAGGAAATTTGAACTCAAAATGGGCCTTTCAACCCTAATTCAAATTCCATGTCATCATGTGTTAGCCAATGATATTGCTTTAAATTTTAAATACCATATACGTCTTAAGCAATTTTTTAATATAAATTTCGGAATAGGTATCATAAAAAAAACATTTTTTTGTTTGTATTTTCAAGAGATCTCCCTGTGTTTTTACCCAAATTTTGATCGGGAGAGCTCATTGGACGTGGGATTAAATTCCGCATCCAACAAGTACCCATGCTGCATACTTTTGATGGACCCCGCTACCCCAAAAACAAGGAGGTCAGGTATTTCTTGTTTTTGGGGTAGCAGAGTCCATCAAAAGTATGCACTCGGGGTACTCGTTGGATGCAGAATTCAATCTTGCATCCAACGAGCTCCACCGATCAATGTTTGAGTAAAAGCACAAGGAGATAAGTCGGAAAAAATGAACAAAAAAGTAGTTTTTGCTTTTCTTCTTCCAAAATTAATCAATATTATTTTATTATTTTAACTATTATTTTATTATTTTCCTTAGGAGGCCCATTTTGAGTTGAAATTTCCTCTAATGGTTTTGGAACTTGAGATCAAAGAGTTTCTTACTAGTCTATTCTTGGATCCTTTGTGTGAGAACCAAATATTTGAATATTTACAAGCTAAATTACATGGGAGAATGTATATCTTAGTGATGAAAAAGAAGAGAACCAAAGGGGGTTTTATTACAATTAACAATGGTTCCATACAACTCCGATACCATGAAAACACCTCATTCTTCAATATCACTTGGTACCAAATCAAATAGAATGGATGGTTCATCACATACAATAAGCTATAAAGGTACATTTTATATAGCTGGACATGGTATTATTTATGATCTTGTTACTCACATCGTTACACTATAAATGTGCCTCCCCTTGAGAATATATTTTCCTCTTCGAAGAAGGATAGGGTAGGGAATAAATTTGAATAAAAAATGCACTTCTGAGTATGAGATAAAAATTCATTTTCATGTTTGAATAAGTTCGAATAGCTTCATATATCTCCTTCATAAAGAAAAATATTTATTTTTTCTTTATCATGGCTTTTCCTTAGGAAGCACATGTTAACACTCCGTTTTTTAACAGTTGATTTATGGGTCTAATAGGAGTTCGATGAGGGTCTCATTCCTGCGAAATTCATATGAACACCCCTTCAGGTTATTAGAAGCATAAGGAAAAGAAGAAAATGACAAGTGTGTTGAAGGCATTCAATGGGACTCATAATCAAAGGCTGAGATTGACTGGAGGTAGATCAATGACTCCAAACCATTTCGCACAAGAGGACATGCTCAGCCAAGGCCGTGATTTCAAATCGTGAAATGGGTTAAAGTTCAGAAACATTCTATAGCTGAGATGAGATCTGAGTCAGATCTACACCCTCAATCAATTTTGCAAACCATACTTGTGCGGGTAAAGCCAAGATTTCAAATCATGAAAGAGGGGTAGCGATCGCAAAGATCAATGACCATGATAAGAAGGGAAAGAAATATATGACCGTGGTTTATTTCGCAATGTGGACAAACATGGATGAATACCATGGTTTCTCATTGTGAAAGATGATGGAGCCCACTCATATCTACGGCTGCATGAAGGGTCGGTCATGATCAACGATCAAGAACATGTCACGATCCATAACTTCCCGCGGTGTTCAAAGGAGAAAAGTTGGCGGCAAAAATAATGGGATGCGAATGATGGATGTGAAAGATTCCTCAAATCGGATCGCTGAGAAGGCTCCTAGGGTACAGGTTTCACATCCAGTACGGAGATGACAACGGAGGAGGCATTCACACATGTAATCTTCCTCCATTGCAGATTGGATGATTCCTTCGATGCCATTTGAGATGAGCCTAAGGTGGAAGTCTTGTCCAGCGATGCTAATTTCCCTGGTTCACAAGTGTGGCACGTGGTTCACTTCGAAGGGAGCCATGAGAAACATGGAGTTTTGATTTTTTGAGACAACCAGCTTGGAATTTAAACTAGGATGAGGGAGACGACGAACTAAAGCATCTCGATGCCACCATCACGGTAATTGAAAGGGCAAGAAATTAGTTTGGCGTGCCAGCTTGGCATCCACACGGGAATTGTTTGGAATCTTTCCCATATCGGATAATATGATTGAATGTCAGAAGGATGGATCTCCATCTTGGCATCACATGTGTCACCATCACAACAGCCAATATTCTAAGGGTATAGCTCTTTATGGGCCGTGTCAGATTTCCCTATATAACGCCATCTTCTGGAGATATTTCGAGACATGGAAATGTGTAGATGATAAGAAGTATAGAGTTGAATGTAGAGAAATGTTGAGTTCCTTCGCAGGAAACCATGGCTGTGTGGTTCAAGAAATTAGTTCGACAAGGGGTAATATTGGTAGGAAAACATATATTTGTGTTTTGGTTATCCATATCAGGATATCGTCAACCACTGGGGCACATATGTTAAATACCAAGGGTGGTTCACCCGCTTCTACACAAACCGGTCTCTGGTTTCGTAGTGCATGGGTTTTGACATCCCAGTGACATCCCTCCAGCAGTCCCAATTGCAGTCATGACCTTTGAAGTCGTAGCTCATAGTGGTGGTAGTGCTATTGGGGTGAATGCTCATTCTATGACCAGGCAGGCCCGGAGCCTTCGACACCACCCCTAGGATCTCCACTTGATTGATTGGTCGTGGGTGAGGAGAGGGTCAAATGCACACCTGGTTGCATGGCTTATGATAAAACCCTCGTCGTAGGAGGAAGAAAGAAGTACAAGGATTATAAGCTTATTAAGTCATTTATCATCACCAAGTGCATGAACCCGTTTTTTTCGGCCTCCTCCTATAACAATGTTACTAGACGAAAGATGGGTCGAGAAAATGATCAGATGGTGGATTTGGGTCTTGTTGTCAGCGTTTGGGTGAGATGAGCTGGAAGAAGTAGGTTGGTTGAAGAAATAGAGTGATATACCTGAAGCAACCTAAGTAAACAATTGACCGTCAGCATGCCGCATGGGGATCGCTTTCGCAAAGTGGAATGGGAGAAAGCTCTATGCTGTCAGTATGCGTTATCACATGCCGCATCTCCATAATGTTTATTGTTTATTTGTAAAACATGGCGATAGTTCCACTCCCTATACTATTAATGCATGACAGTGACTTGTAACAATTTTCAAGTCGGTAGTCTCAGCGTTAGAATAGTATAAATACACTCCCTATAGAAGGATAGAGTAGTTGGTTGGATTGGGAAACATTTTAGGGATGAGGATCTCCATTGTAAATAATATTTGATGCCTGTGTTATGAATAAAATTGCAAAGGAAGAGTTGTTTCTCATGGCATAGATTCATGTGTCGTTGCTTCTCCCAATATGTACGTTCTTTTACATTGTAATGTGCTTCCTATTTTCATTCTAGTTTGTCGATTGCTTTCATGTCTACAACTTGGTGTATAATAGTTAGGAATTCATACTCACTATGCTCCAACTATTGTTCAAGACATTTATCAAGTTTCTTCTAAAGTTGCATGGAATTCATCTCGCTGGTGCTCCATGTGATGGGTTTTTCTCTCTCGTCCTCCAACCGCCCACTAAAAATCTCTTGATTGGGAGATCGACGGATACCTTGCCTCTGTTTGTAATCCCAAGTCATTCCTTTCCTTATGCAAGTGTTCCCTATGTAGGTTTTTGAGTCGATTTCCAATGGTCCCTTACCGCAATAATCCCACCTTACATCTCACCTTGATACACTTTGTCCCATTCAGGATCCTGGGCCCCTGGTTATCCTTGATAAAAAATCTTACATAGAGTAGACTCCGACGAAAAAAATGAGAGATCCCTCTTTGACTACACAGGGTTGGAGGCGCAGCCTAAAATGGTTCTTTTGTTACCCGGGAGCAGCCTTTCCACAACCTTTGGGCTCATTTATGGTGCTAACAAACTAGTGCCATTGCCGAAGAAAAAATTGAAGATCCTCCCTGGGAAGAATGACAAAGATTTTAGATCTAGTTCTTGATGGTGAACAATTTACTAGACATCAAGAAGTTTGAGCACTTTTCACCTAGTGACTCCACTCTTGAAGGATTCAGACTTCAGCGACTCCACTTGTGGTGTGACCTAGAAATCAAATGGCCAAGGAACGTTGGTAGACTCCATCTGGAAAACGGAGCCCTTATAAATATTAGAAATGCATAGCAGAGGGTCAAGATGCTCGAGTCCGCATTTCTTCCAGGATGCCTTATCTTATCTTGTAATTTTTCTCTTATCTTTTCCCAGACTTATCAAAACATCCTTCTATGGTTCAACTCATTCTGAGCAGAGCTATGAATATATTCATGTTTATCCTTCTTTACAAACCAAAAGTGTTGCGTAATCCTGTACATTTGATTATGGACTAGATTTTTAACCAGGGGCTCGTGATGTCAAAGGACACCCCTGTGAAATTCATGAAACCTCGGACAGTAGCTCAGCTATTGTCCCTAACCTTGTCTCTCCCATTTCTCCAAGCCGATACAAACCACTACAGCTGCCCCCCAACCTCCATGATTTTCCCACGAAATATTACAAATACCTCCCCAAGTTTGATGGAGAATCCTAAGACTTGACTGCTGAGAAACATTTACAAGCATTTGAGCATTTCTTTGACCTTTTTGAGATAGAACATGATGATTTATGCATGCGGTCTTTCTCCTTGTCCTTTCAAGGAGATGCCAAAGTATGGTTTAAACAATTGCACCCTAAGTCCATCAACACTTGGGAAGAGTTTTCTTGCACATTCTTAAATTTTTCGAGTAGAAGAAGGCCATCGAAGAAAATACTTTCAGAGTTTTATTCCCTGAAGAGGCATAAGGATGAGGCCATATCTAGTTTTAACATAAGATTCACAAGCTTTTATTATACCATGCCTAAGGAAGTCCAACCTCTTCAGAACACTGCTAAGATCTATTATGCAGTCACCTTTCCTCCTGAATTGTCCTTGCTTCTTCTGGAGAGAAAATCAACCACCCTGCAACATATGTTCGTTGATGGTTTGGAGGTTGAGGACAACCTTAAGATGTCCCAGAAATTGTCAGATCGGGACAGTGGTGGTGAAATAGAAGATACATACAAATTGGTTGGGCCCTACAAGCAGAATGGGAAAGTTGCTGACCCGTTAAAACTCTCTCTTCATATGCAGAAAGATGATTGGCCTGATGCAAAAGCAGGTAGTCCTACAGGATTGTTCTCTGAAGATGGCGACCTGCACTACCCCTGTTCCACAAAGGATGATTTTTAGAAGTATTTTTGTTGAATTTTCATATGTTAAGCTAGATCATTAGTATTTCATTTCAATTTCATAACAAAATCATATAAATAGGATCACTGAAAGATAGACAAGCACAACCATACAAAAGGAACACAAAGATTTATTCTGGGAAAACCCTAAAGGGAAAAGCCCAGCAAAAGCTTCCTCAATATATATGCCCCAAAAGATAAAAGGTAAAACCAAAAGGGAGATCAAAGACTGATCCTCCTCCTTCTCTAGTTACTTCTCTCTCCTCCACTAATGCTCTACTCAAGTGAGAGTGTGTGTGTTCCAAATGAGGAGCGCCACACCTCTATTTATATTCATTGGTTCACTTTAACTATCAATTCCGACATGTAGGCTCCAGTTAATCATGTAGGCTCGAGTTACACATGTAGGCTCAAGTAACCTCATTGGGGTGCTAATGACCCACCTTTACAATTAGAGGGTACTACCTCATGACTGTTATTATTTTTTTCGATTAGAAGCATCAGAGTACAAATTAATACAAGTGGTTCTCCTGGTAGGACGACCGAGGACCACAAAAAGATACATATAGAATATTCTTTGAAGTTACAATATTTCAACACTCCCCCTTAACTAGAAGGGTATTCTACAACAACATCAACAACAACAATAATAGGATAGATATAGACAACATCATCAACATCATTAGGGTAACACATCTATAAATCATTGGAAGCTTTTTCAACATCATGTAGGCTTCATCTTCAATATTGATTCTTTTAGCAACATCAACACTTTGACTACTTCAATCAGCAACAACTTGACCTTTCGATCAACAGCAACATCTTTAGCACTTTGACCTTTCGATCAGAAACATCTTTAGCACTTTGAGCTTTCGATCAGCAACAACATATTTAGCACTTTAACCTTTCGATCAGCAACATCTTCAGAACTTTGACCTTTCGATCGGCAACAACATCTTCAGCATCTTGACTTTTCGAACAACAACATCATCATCATCATACTCTGATCAGTAGCATCGTGATCAGCACCATCATCATCATACTTCAATTTTTGAATAGCATCATCATCATCACATTCTAATCTTTCGATCAATAAGTCATCATCATCATACTCTGATCTTTTGATCAGTACATCGTCATGCTCACACTCTGATCTTTCAATCAGTACATCGTCATTATCACACTCTGATCTTTTGATCAATACGTCATCATCATCATACTTTGGTATTTTGATCAGTACGTCATCATCACACTTTGGTCTTTCGATCAGTACGGCATCATCATCATACTCTGATATTTTGATCAGTATCTCATCATCACACTTTTATCTTTTGATCAGTACGACATCATCATCATACTTTGATGTTTCGATTAGTATGTCATCATCACACTTTGATCTTTGAATCAATATGTCAACATCATCATACTTTGATATTTCGATTAGTACGTCATGATCACACTTTTATCTTTCGATCAGTACCACATCATCATCATACTATGATCTTTCGATCAATACGTCATCATCACACTTTCATCATTTGATCAGTACGACATCATCATCACACTCTGATCTTTCGATCAGTATGTCATCATCATGAGCAAAAACCTGCAATCCACATCTCAAAGACAAAAGTCTTTGGTTCACTTTTGGAATTAAAGTCCAAGGATGATGCAATCCCGACCACATTCTCGATAACCGAATTTACCAGACTGATTATGGGATAATCAGTTTCTATCACTTTAGGACTAAGTCCAAGGATGATGCAATCCTACCACATTCATGGGGACCGAAATGTTCAGATACATTTTGAGCCGAGGTTCAGGGATGATGCAATCCCACCACATTCATGGGGGTCGAGACCTCCACATACATTTTGAACTGAGGTTTAGGGATGATGCAATCCCACCACATTCACTGGGGCCAAGAACTCTGGATACGTTTTGAACAGAGGTTCAAAGATGATGCAATCCCACCACTTTAACGGGGACCGAGACCTCCAGATACATTTTGAACTGAAGTTCATGGATGATGCAATCCCACCACTTTCACAGTGGCTGATACCTCTTGATACATTTTGAATTGAGGTTCAGGGATGATGTAATCCAAACACATTCACAGGGGCTAAGACCTTCGGATACATTTTGAACCGAAGTTCAGGGATGATGCAATCCCACCACATTCACAGGGGCTGAGACCTTCAGATACATTTTGAACCAAAGTTCATGGATGATGCAATCCCACTACATTCTTGAGGACCAAATTCATCGGATCTATTCTTAACAGATGTCCCAGGATGATACAATCCCTCTTCATTCTTGGGGACCGAGGTCATCGGATCACTTCTGGACAAATGTCCTGGGATGATACATTCCCTCTTCATTCTCAAGGACCGAGGCCACCGGATTACTTTAGGAAAAGTTCCCAGGGATGATATAATCCCACTACAACATCACTACTCCCCCTTTCAAGGAAGGTCTTTCCAAACAACACCAAGCTTGTCTCGAAAGTGTTTGAACTTTACCTGAGATAGAGGCTTTGTCAGCACATCATCATCTAAACCATTATCATCTACATCTTTAGTATGTGAATAATGAACTATCACTATCTATATCTCTAGTGTGTGAATACTGAAAATGATCATCATCTATATCTTCAGTATAGAAATACTGAAAGCATCATCACCTCTATATTCAGTATAGAAATATGGAATCACCAGCATTTGCATCTACAGTATGTAAAGTGACTGAAACATCAGCTATATCTTCAGTATGGGAACACTGAAATCATCATCATCTATATATCCAGTATGGGAATACTGAAACATCATCATTTCTATATTCAGTATAGAAATACTGAATCACCATCATCTGCATCTACAGTATGTAGAAATACCAGATTTATATGTGTTACAACAGAGCATAGGGTTCTCTGTCATCACAAATATGGTTATCACATAGAATCATTGTAGTATCCATATTTAGGTCAAAGAGACCTGATATCAACTTTTGAAGACATATGGACTAACAAATTAGCAGAGAAATCTTCTATCTATTCTGCTTCAGCCGTGCCAAGAGAAACACTGGACTATTTCCTGCTAAACCATGAACTCATAGTAGACCCCAAACACAAGCATCTACTTGATGTGCTTTTCCTATCTGAGATACTTCCAGCCCAATCTGCATCTATATAGCCATACAATCTGTAGTCATGGTTACCATCATAGTATAGACCAAATTCTATAGTCCCTTTCAGAGATCTCATCACATGTTTTGCAGCTATTTGGTGAACACGTCTAGGTTGAACTAGATACTGACTCAAGGTGTTCACAACAAAATAATTGTTTGGTATGGTATTTGATAGATACATTTAATGACCCAATAATATGTCTGTATTGAGTCACATCCACTAACTCTAATGAGTCACTAGTTAACAACTTCAAGTTGGAATCCATGGGTGTGGCCATGGCTTTGTATTCCAACATATCGAATCTTTTCAATATCTCTACTGCATACTTTCCCAAGCCGAGAAAGATTCCTTCTGAATTTTTCCATACTTCAAGACCTACGAAATAATGCATTAACCCAAGGTCTTTCATGTAAAATTATTCAATGAGCTTCTTCTTGCATTCTACAATCTGTTTCTCGTTCCTTGTTAGGAATATATTATCCACATACAGTAATAGTATGACATGTTCATCTTCTATAACCTTGAAGTAAAGGTTATGATCGAATTTTGTTAGGAAACTATCTATCCTTCCATACCAGGCTCTGGGAGCTTGCTTCAGGCCATAGAGGGCCTTCTTCAACTTGCATACGTGAGTCCATATGTCTTCAACTTCATATCCTTGTGACTACTCTATGTATACTTCTTCTTCAATCACACCATTCAGAAAAGTTGTTTTCACATCCATTTGGTGTAAGTCCCACTTCATCATAAGTGCCATGATAGCTCTAATAGAAATATACCATGCTACTGGGGAAAATGTCTCTTCATAATTAATTCCCTCTTTCTGATAGAAAACCTCTAGCCACAATTATTTCCCTACTTCTATCTACAACATATTTTATCTTGCAAATCCATTTGGCAGATACCACATTCTTTCTTTCTGGTTTGAGTACTATATCCCAAACATCATTCTAGTATTTTTTTTATCATAATATCTTCCATGATTTCATCTTGTTAGCTCATCAACATATCCTAGTCTTCTGCATTCAACCTTGAAGGTTGGAACCCAATTTACTCTTGGTAAAGTCTCGAACCATTAGGAAGCTGTCCATCATGTCGTAACATGTCAAACACAGATATCTTGTATAATCACTCCCATGGTCCCCCTGAAGTGGAGTATCATCCTCCCTCTTCATTCTGTACAGGTGGTTCTATGCTTGATATATACTTGTCAATAGAGTATGTCATGTCATAGTCTATTCTTTCTGAGACAAATCATGAACCTTGCTTTGTACACTTGTTCTTGTAGATCCATATGGAAGATACTACATACTTCCCTTTATGTCTCGAAACCATATCGAATACATCATTCCTCATGATCAATTTTTACTCTTTGATCATAGCTTCTTTCATAACCATGGTAGTCTTTATCCTTCGAGGTGGATCTACCGCTCTCTGAAGCTCTTTCCTTCATCATGATGTTTTTGAACCTGGGAGATTTAGATTCATGTTTATTTAATTCTCATCACTTGTTCTTCAAAACAAGTCTCATCCTTCTTTTCTTATAGGCGGTTGTACAGGACCTTTCCTACAATTCAAATGCACCAGTTCCATGGTTTGAACTATTTCATAAAACATATGCATAACGAATTCATAAAACAAATTCTTATGCATCATGCAACTATTTAGCCAACACAACATTCATCCATTTCTCACTACTATCATTAATGCAACCAGTCTATCATGCATAACACATCAACTGAATACAATCAAATGTTTAACAAAAGAATATCATGAAACAACAATTGAATACTTATCTTTTATTCATTTAGTGGGTAGACTTCTTCTTGATCCTTCTACTTCATCATCTTCTTCATTAATGACATCATCATTTCTTATCCAAATGATAATATGGATAAGAGGTTATTCAAGAATTGAGTTCTTCATATTCCTCATCGCTTGAGGGATCTTCTTTGAATGGTGAGAGCTTGATCTTCAATTGATCCCATATTATTCTTCTCTTCTTATGATTCCAGCTTCTTCTTCTCCCCAAAGTAAACTGAAAGTAATCACTTCCTTCTAGCACACGTTCCTCGCATGAATGAATCCCATGATCCTGGGAGGCCATTCAAGGTGGCTATCCCCACTTCTGCATTATTCACTTCTTCTTTTACCCGTTTCTTAAGTTCATCTTCTGATGTATGTTCTTTCCCTCAAATAGCTTGGCCAAGGAATAAAACATATCTTTCTATGTCTTTAGGGAAGACACTTGTGGTACAAGTTGATCTGTGACTGAATCAACAATGATCTTCTTGGCCTTGACCAAGTTCTTTTGGAGTAAGGATTTGAGCCTCATCTCCCTCTGGAACTGGAAACTCTCTACTCATGTAGGTGTCCAATTCAGTTTCTTCAGACAGATGAAATAATTCCATGCTTGGAAGTTGTCAACTTCCCCAAGATTATCATCAAATTGATGAGAACCTCAAATGGAAATAACAAAAGATTAGATCTTACTGATTTGAGGTGTCTGTCCTAGTTCCAGAGCTGGCTGATCTAGTGTTTGTCAAAGAAACCCTAAGTTTCAAAACTTAGAATCTTTCATATCTAATTGGACAAAAATATATACATCTTCAAGATGAGCTGTCTAATGTACTCCTTTTCTAAAAACTATGGAGGGAAGCTCCCAGAACAAGAAGCCATAGTTTTTCAATTTCTCCTGCATAAATTCCTGATACTATTTCTGTACTATCTCAGAAATTTATACTCCTTTGTGTTTGAAACTTTGTAATAAGGTACCCTCACATGTCCCTGTTCCAAAAACATAGGTTTCATCAAAATTGGTTTCACCAATTGGGACTTATGATCATTTTCCCAAGGTGACCTGTTACATGACTGTTCAAAACAATGATGTTGAACGGAATGCCATGTGCCATTGTTTCATCTTCTCAATTTGAAAGTCGGGAAACATAAATTAAAGTTTGTTCCCTTTCTGGAACATCTTCCAAAATTTCATTTGGACCTTCGTATCCCAAGATATAGCAATTCTCCCCAGGTGTCCTGTCAAGTGTCCCCAGGTGTCCTGTTTAGGGATGAATCCTAGAAGAGGTTGGAACCCTAAGTAGGAGGGATCATATCTCCCAGAATAGAGAGAATATGAGGCTGAATTTTCGACACTGTGTACATCATCATTTTATCTTCAAACTATGAAATTTTCAGCTCTTGATCCTTCACAAATCTTGAGATATAGCAAATGTACCAAAACTTATCAGTTTTAGTATTTAGGGTTTTCCAACTGAGGGTCAAACTAGGGTTTGAATTTCCCAAAGTTTCACCCAACCAAAAATATTGATCCAAGTATCTAAACCTTGATTTTGATGAGAGGATAAATCCTATGCCAGGCTCACTCAAAAATTCTTCTTTTGTAGAAAGCACTAATTTCTCGCATCGAAAACTAAAAATGCTTGGAATCGAATTCTGCTTCGATAGAAAGATGATCCCTTCAATGGAGAGTTAGCCTATCCTTCTTTTGTTGATCTATTGTGGAGAGAGACTCAAAAAGTAAGAATTCCTAGCCTCTATAGATGCATAATGTCTTTTTTAGAGTGGCTTTGATACCATGTTGAATTTTCGTATGCTAAGCTAGATCATTAGTATTTCATTTCAATTTCATAACAAAAGCATATAAACATGATCACTGAAAGATAGACAAGCACAACTGTACAAAAAGAACACAAATATTTATCTTGGGAAAACCCTAAAGGGAAAAACCCAGCAAAATATTTCTCAATATAGATGCCCCAAAAGATAAAAGGTAAAACCAAAATGGAGATCAAAGACTAATCCTCCTCCTTCTCCAGCTACTTCTCTCTCCTCCACTAATGCGCTACACAAGTGAGAGTGTGTCTGTTCCAAATGAGGAGTGACACACCTCTATTTATATTCATCTGTTCACTTTAATTATCAATTCCAACATGTAGGCTCTAGTTAATCATGTAGGCTCGAGTTACACATGTAGACTCAAGTAACCACACTGGGGTGCTAATGACCCACCTTTAAAATTATATGGGACTATGTCATGACTCTAATTAGTTCTTCCAATTAGAAGCATCGAGGTACAAAGTAATACAAGTGGTTCTCCTAGTAGGACCATCGGGGACCACAAAAAGATACATATAGAATATTCTTTTAAGTTACAATATTTCAAAAAGTTTTGTATGCCTGTGTATGATGAATATGATGAAGAGTACCTGCAGAATATACCTAATGAGCTAGTTGTTGAAACAAAGCCTGCTAATGAAAGTCATCAGGATGCAATTTGAAATCAGAAGGTTGAGATGGGACATGATCATAAGGGCAGTAGAGGTGATAGACTACCCTTGTGTTATGCCTCTTTTGAATTAATATGACACATGGTTAAAGCCTCCAAGAAAAAATAGAAAGAGATGGAGATGGTGCAGGCCAGAAAATGGTACAGGAAAGAAGACGATGAGAAGTAGCCAGACGATTCCTCTCCTGCTACTAATACATTGTGAATATGTAATGAAGTGTCAAGCTATGAAGACAGATGCAGAAGCCTCCAAATGAACATTTTTTCTAGTATTCCACCTTCAGAAGCGTCACGTCACACAAGAGGAATATTCCTACTCGATTCCACCGAAGAAGCAGGGGACCTCCCCCTTGAAGCACATCTAGCTCTTGTTACAGAAATTTTGAGCAGAAAGTGGGATGTTCCATTGAAGAAAGATTTTGTGGGTCCTCTTGTGAATTCTTCCAAGTATCAGCCTGATGAATCTCTAGGAGAAGGAAGCTCTGGACGACTTTCCCATGAGTAGGTGATAGAACATGCTGGAGGTTGCCATGATTTCTATGACCCCATGGCCAAATACATGGAGGGTCTAGGTGAAGGTAGTCATTGGTTGCATCCTTACTTTAAAGATCCGTTTGTTTATAATTTCCTTCTCCCATTATCTATTTCATTTCTATCCATCAAGCACAATAAAAGAACAAAACTATTAGGCAAGTTGCTTGATTGGATTCATTAGAAGTCTGATTTCACTTAATAAGACTTGTGCACAAAGTTAGGTAGATTAGGTAGGAAAGAATAAGCTCGGAAATTATCAAGCATTTCCTTCATTACTATTTTAATTTGTTTTCATTTTCAGTTACCAGCACAGGTTTACAGTCACTAGCATCATTTACAAGAGTGGCACGAATTCCCTGAAGCAATACCTTAGAGTAGAATGGAGATGTCAAAGAAAGGTTGAAGGAAGCCCAATGGTTTTGGCACTTGGTTTACGAGGGTTCTTTTCTACATCACTAGGAGGATAGCATCCCTTGTGGAACCAGTTGTTAACACTTCATTTTTTAACAGTTGATTTATGGCCCTGATAGGAGTTCGATGAGGGTCTCATTCCCACGAACTTCATATGAACACCCCTTCAGGTCATCAGAAGTGTAAGGAAAAGAATAAAATGGCAGGTGTGTTGAAGGCATTGAACGAGACTCAAAATCAAAGGCTAAAATTGATCGAAGGTAGATCAATTACTCCAAACCATTTCATGCAAGCGGACATGCTCGACCAATGCCGCGATTTCAAATCGTGAAATGGATTAAAGGTCGAAAAGATTCTACGACCGAGATGAGATCTGAGTCAGATCTACATCCTCAATCAATTTCAAAAACCATATTTGTGCAGGTAAGGCCATGATTTCAAATCGCAAAATAGGGGTAGCGGTCGCAAAGATCAATGACCGCGATAAGAAGGGAAAGAAATCTACGGCCGCAGTTTATTTCATAATGCAGACTAGCACAGATGAATACCATGGTTTCTCATTGCGAAAGATGATGGAACCCAATCATATATACACCTACATGAAGGGTCGGTCATGTTATAATAATCAACCCATAGTTAGCTACCTTAGACATTAATTAAGCCAATTTTTGTCTTATTTTCCTAGTTTCCATATTCCACCTTATGCAAGTTGTCCTCCACACATCCAAAGTGGTCAAAATTGCTAAATTTAAGTCATGGAGCATTTGGGAAACCACTTGGAATCAAATCTACTTTATTCCTATCCTTCCTAACACATGTTTGTTTTTCCTACCTTATTGCCTGCTTTTTCTGAGTTTTAAGGCAATTGGGAAAGTTTGACTAGGTGAAGTTAACTTGTTTTTTGTCCTCATAATCCTCCACCATTTTTTCCTAATAAAAGCATGTATGAGTTTTCCTTCCATCATCTATTAGCTTTCCTAATTGATTTTGCCAATTCATGAGCTCCTAGATAAATTTGGAAACTGCTTTATGCACCTATGGGGGATTTGCTTAGATTTAGTAAGCATGCTTTTGACCAAATTTGAATGGAATCCTTATGCATTTGAATCTCTCATGTAATTATTTATTTTGGCAGCCTACAACTTCATAGGGTTGGATATTGTACACTTATATAATACAGATTAGTGTTCTGCTCCATATTCAGTCTCCTTTGTGTGTAATTTGCATGTGTAATTGGCAATTTTTGTGAGTGTAATTGTTCTAACACATGGGTTCAATTTCCACATGGTATCAGAGCCTTTTTATATTGATTTCTCTCCTTCCAATTTGTATTACAGGGTCTACATCATTGACTGGGAGCATTCTGCTGACTGAAGGGACAATTTCTGAGCTATGGATCAATCTCAAAAGATCATCTTGACTCCATTTAACTTCTTTGAATGGAAAGAAGAGATGGAGATACTATTGAGAGTGAAAGGAATCTATAGAGTGACTATGTCAATAGAATAAGAGCCCAATGTAGTTGCAGAGTAAATTAAATGGCATAATAGGAGGGATGAGGCCTATGGTCTCCTGTCTCTGAGCATATCCAGAGACCTCCTTTTCCATCTCGATGGATTGATATCACCAAATGAAGTATGGGAGAAGCTTGTTTAGATTTTTGGTAACAAAAATGAGATGAGGGGACATCATATTGAAAATGAATTGATCTCCCTGAGTCCCAATAGCTTTGAATCCCTGCAACTCTATTTTTCCAAGTTCAAAGCCCTTGTTTTGCAGCTACAACAGTGTGGGATTGAAAAGAAGGATGAGAAACTAGTTTTTTAAATACTCTCAAAGATTGGCCCTGACTATTCAGTGTTTTTCTCAACCTTCCATGCCATAAAGTTAACAGCTCGAGCCTGGAAAATGCCTATCCTTGCAGATTTCATGGAATCTCTCACACAAGAACAAGATAAATTGGTGATGATGGGCACCATCAGACCTTGCAAAGACCAAGCTCTGGTTGCTAGAGATTCGAGGGTGGATTCAAAAATCAAGAAGAAATCTAAGAAGCCACCTGAGCAAAAGAGAGACAAGAACAAGTCTCCAGAGGAGCACCAAGGTTCCAAGAAGAACCCCCAGAAGAAGAATAACAAAGGAGAAATGAGCAAGTGTGCATACTGCAGTAAGGGCAATCATCCTGAAAGCTTCTGCATGAAGAAGCAAATTGACATGCTGACCCAACTCCTGGAGAAGAATGGCATCTCCCTTCTTGATAGCTCAAAGAAGAGGAAAGGATGATCAAATTCAGAAGACAGAGAGAGAGTTCATGCATTGGTTGATGGCACATCAAGCTCACCTAGTTTCATCATTGATTCTAGAGCTTCAAGACATATGGTTTTGACCAAGGAGGCATTCACCTCACTTGACATGTCGAAAGTTCCATCAATTGTACTGGGAGATGACTCTCTCACTAAAAGTTTGGGAAAAGCGAGGATTGATCTTGACCATGGTAAGTTTAGCAATGTATTGTATGTTCCAGGTCTTGCCTCTAACCTCTTATCAATTTATTATATGACCCACACATGGTCTAAAAATAAGGTCATATTCTTCCTTGATGAAGTTGATATCACAGATATCTCAAGTGGTAAAGTCATTTCAAAAGGATTTGCAAATCACACTTCGAAGGTATACATGTTCTCACACTTCCTACCCTACTCAAACCCCTCTACTCTTCTGATTCATGCTAATGAGGCAAGCAAGATTTGGCATGAAATATTTGGCCACCTCAATCACAAGTATCTTTATGATCTTAGTGAAAAAGAAATGGTCATAGGGTTACCAAAGATTAATTTTTCCAAAGGAGTCTATCAAGGTTGCATCTTAGGAAAACACCCAGAGCAAAAATTTGAGAAATCTAGTCATGAGAGAACCTCTGCACCTCTTGAGTTGATCCATAGTGATGTTTCTAGCTTATTTCCTCATATGTCAATGAGTTAGGACAAATATGCATTGACATTCATAGATGAATTTTCCAGGTATTGCTGGGTTTACTTCCTGAAACACAAGTCTGAAGTTTTTGGCCTCTTCAAAGTCTTTAAGGCTTTAGTTGAAAACCAGTCTAGGAGGAAACTCAAAATCCTCACATCTGACAATGGTGGTGAGTATGTCAATTCTAAGTTCATTCAATATTGTATAGATGCAGGTGTTCATATGCAACATTCTATCCCTTACACACCACGATAGAATGGTGTTGCTGAGAGGAAGAACATATCACTAAAAGAGATGGCAACATGCATGATGGAGGCTAAGACTTTTCCACCAAAGTTTTGGGCCGAAGCTATAAACTATGCAGCCTATATCCAGAATAGGGTGCCTCATAAATATCTTGGTGGTATGACTCCTTTCAAAGCATGGAGTGGGCACAAGCCAGATGTGACCCATTTCAGGATTTTTGGCTCAAAATCTTGGGCTAGAATTCCAACAGAAAAGAGGAAGGCTTTGCAGCTCCAAATCCAAGAGTGTCTATTTTTTGGGTACTTTTAATATTCAAAAGGGTACAAGATGATCAATTTGAGCACAAATAAATCCTTCATTGAAAGGAGTGTTCAGTTCCAAGAAGAGCCTTTAGCAGTAGAGGAAGTTGGAGAATCCTCTTCACCACCTTAACCATTGAATGTAAGTGAAGAGATAGTTGAGTGTGTTGATTCTGATATGTCTAATAATGATGATTTAATTTCAGATCCTAACATTCCTACAAGACCAAAATGGGCAGCAAATAACATTCATGCAGCTGGAGAACTAGCTAGAAATCTTAATGATCCTAGGAGGACTAGATCTCAATTTGAGAGTGCTCTGTGCATGAAAGATCCTATGTTTATAGAGAAATTATATATGGTGGTTGAATTAGACCCACAGACATATGAAGATGCAGCACATGATCCAATATGGAAAACAGCCATGAGAAAAGAGTTCGGCTCACTCTAGAAGAACAACACTTGGGAGCTGGTCGATCTCCCCCCAGGGAGGAAGGTAGTTTAGTGCAAGTGGGTTTACAAAACCAAATTTCTTGCTAATGGTTCACCTTTGAAATATAAGTCCATATTGGTAGCCAAGGGCTTCTCACAGGTACATGGCATAGACTACAATGATACCTTTGCACCAGTGGCAAAGATGGACTCCATCAGGATAGCCTTAGCCATTGCAGCTTCGAAGCAATGGGAGGCACATCACATGGATGTGAAGTGTGCTTTCCTGAATGGAGATCTCACTGAAGATATTTATATGTAGAAGCCTCAAGGATTTTCTACTAATCCATCTATTGTGTGTAGGCTAAAGAAGTCATTGTATGGGCTAAAGCAAGCCCCTAGGGCTTGGTATGCCAAGATTGATAGATTTATGCTATCACTGAATTTTGTTCAATGCAATTCAGATCCAAATGTATATTTGAATATTATTCAAGGTTCATTAATGATTATTGTTTTGTATGTTGATGACCTTCTCATTACAGGAAGCTCAAAGGATGAAATTGCCTCCTTGAAGGATGAAATGAACCATGCATTCTCAATGACTGATTTGGGCTTATTAAGCCAATTCTTGGGGCTCTAGATTGCTCAAACCAAACAAGGAATAAAAGTACATCAGTCCAAGTATGCCTTATATTTGTTGAACAAATTCAACATGAAGGATTGCAGGCCAAGCAAGACTCCTTTCCTTTCAGGAGTTAAGCTTGAAGAAGCTGATTCTTCACCTATGGTAAACAATACACTGTATAGGAAATTTATTGGATGTTTGTTTTATCTTACACGTACTCAACCTAATATTTATTATGCAGTAAGTGTGGCTTCAAGATACATGGATCAGCCTCATGAGATCCATTGGAGAGTAGCCAAAAGGATCCTTAACTTTGTTCAGGGAACAAGGACTCGTGCGATCTTCTACAAAGCTAAATTTGATCTTGATTTGATTGGGTTTACTGTCAGTGATTGGGAAGGTGACAACACAGATTGAAATTCAACATCAGGATATGTGTTCATGCTTGCTAAAGGACCAATCAGCTGGTCAATCAAGAAATAGAGTGCCATTGCACTCTCATCTACAGAAGCAGAGTATAGAGGAGTTGTAAATGCAGCAACTCAATGTTTTTAGGTTGTAGGGGTTACGTGGTGAGTATGGCTTCAAATCAGAATAATCAACTACTATCTATTGTGATAATCAGATTACCATTAGAATCTACAATGATCCAGTTTAGAGACAGAGAAACAAACACATTGAGATCCATATGCACTACATTAGACAGCTTGTGCATGATGGCACCATTCACCTCCTCTTCTGTTAATCTTTAGAACAACTAGCATATATCATCACCAAATTTTTTTGTGAGAAGACATTCAACAATCTCAAATCACTGCTGGGAATTGTTGATCATGCTGTGAAGCATGAGTGATGACAAGATTTCCAAATTTTGTTTTACTGTCCATGTTTAAGGGAGGATTTTTTCCACTAGGTTTTTGCCTCTTTCCTTGGTTAAATGGGCATGCAGTATGTAAGGGTGACTAAGCCTTGTTGCTAGGACCTATAATTTTCTGATATTTTACTCATAATAGTTAGGCTTAAAGGGGGGTGTTATAATAATCAACCCATAGTTAGCTACCTTAGACAATAATTAATCCAATTTTTTTCTTATTTTCCTAGTTTCCATATTCCACCTTATGCAAGTTGTCCTCCACACATCCAAAGTGGCCAAAATTGATAAATTTGAGTCATGGAGCACTTGGGAAATGACTTGGAATAAAATCTACTTTATTCCTGGCCTTCCTAATGCATGTCTACTTTTTCTGCTTTATTGCCTGCTTTTTCTGAGTTTTAAGGCAATTGGGAAAGTTTGACTAGGTGAAGTTAAATTGTGTTTTGTCCTCATCATCATCCACCCTTTTCTCCTAAGAAAAGCATGTATGATTTTTCCTTCCATCATCTATTAGCTTTCCTAATTGATTTTTCCAATTTGTGAGCTCCTAGACAGATTTGGAAACTACTTTATGCACCTATGGGGGATTTGCTTAGATTTAGTAAGCCTGCTTTTGACCAAATTCGAATGGAATCCTTATGCATTTGAATCTATCATGTAATTATTTATTGTGGCAGCCTATGACTTCACAGGGTTGGCTATTGTACACTTATTCAATACAAATTAGTGTTCTGCTCCATATTCAGTCTCCTTTGTGTGTAATTTGCATGTGTAATTGGCAATTTTTGTGAGTGTAATTGTTCTAACACCTAGGTTCAATTTCCACAGGTTGCGATCAATGGTCGAGAACATTTCACAATCCATAACTAGCCACGGTGTTAAGAGGAGAAAATTTGGCGACAAAAAGAATGGGATGTGGACGGTGGACATGAAAGATTCCTCAAATCAGATGGCTGAGAAGGATCCCAGGGTACAGGTTTCACATCTACTGCAGAGGTCACAGGGGAGGAGGCATTCATGCATGTAATTTTCCCCCATTTTATATTGGTTGATTCCTCTGATGCCATTCAGGATGAGTCTAAGGTGGAAGTCTTGTCCAGCGACGCTAATTTCCCCGGTTCACAAGTGTGGCAGGTGGTTCACTTCAAAAGGAGCCATCAGAAAGATGTAGTTTTGATTAGTTGAGACAACCAACTTGGAAATTACATAAGTCCAAGGGAGGTGATGAACTAAAGTAGCCTGACGCCACCGTCACAGTAATTGAAAGGGAAAGAAAGGTCAAATCCACAGCTCTTGAAACCAGCTTGGCATCCACATGGGAATTGTTTGGAATCTTTCCCATATCGGATAATATGATTGAATGTAAGAAGGACAGATCTGCATCTTAGCATCACATGTCACATGCCCCAATTTTGCAAAAATAATTTTATCATATTTGATTTTATTTCAAGACAATATGTTAAATTTTATGCTAAGTTGTAATTGATGACTCAGCAGAGTCAAGGATATTGAATGTAATTTTGAATATTTTAATTACAAATAAATAAAAGTGGAGACAACAGCTTGGGAGAGATGTTAAAAGAGTGTTTACTGGTCAAGTTGGTGGAGGATACTGGGTGAAGAGCAAATAGACAAGTGCCAGCATCCTCAAACACTTCCAACTGTTGCAGGTGGAAACCTTCCTACATTTGGGGTCATGATCCCTCAAGAAAGTGGGATCAAAGCAGGTGGCTCCATTAATGACAACTAACCCAAAAGGACCTAAGCAATCTTAATAAAAATACCCATTGAAGAGACCTGAGGCTGATCATTCCAAGAAGAGAACCATTCAGGTGAATGTACTTCAGAGGATTTAATTGGGAAGGGAATTTGGGGAATGTATTTGAGGGGTAAAATGAAAAAAGTGATCTAGTACAGCTTTTCAGTTGAAGGATCTTAGTGTTAAGTGCAGAGTTAGTGTTGAGCCATTGGACTAGTATTTTGCTGCATGCTCCACCAATTCTCAGCCAAGGAAACCGGGAACAGGCTCGGGGGTCCTGAGAAGACGTTGTTTGAGCGCTCTCCAAGAGTTGGTAGGGAGGAATGGCCTCCCAATGCTGTTGTTGTCCATCTTAAATAGGTTCTACAGTATTTTTATTTTTGTCGTGTTAAATGTTCATATGTGAAACTGATTGATTACTAAATATTAAATGCTTAGTATTTAATTGATAGATATTGTAATCTTTTAGTTTATTGAATCACTGAAGTTGAAATTGAGGAAAAATAATCCTAACCTATGTTTTTCCACGTCTGGAATGGACCAGACCGTACTTTAGCACAGGCAGTGTATGCTAAAATAGATGAAGGATATAATAGAAATCTTGAATGAATAGATGTTTATGCATTTCCTATTATCAAGGCAACCTTTTTTGTATGTATTTTTTTTTATCAGAAATGACCAATAACCTGTTTATATATGTTTCATATTAACCAGTTTCTGTAGGTGAGTACTTTAGAAAAGAAATACAATAACTCAGCACAATTAGAAGAATATTTTTATAAATAAGTAATCTAGTAGAAAATAGGTATATTTATACACAACACTTTACTATCTTTTTGAGATTTAGAACTTATAGGATGGAAAACTGTGTTAGGTTACACATATTTATTTTGTGTATTTTACTTAATAACATGTGTTTAGACAATAGGAGAAGTACATCTAAAAACTACTTGTTTACTTTCAGTACAACAAAGATATAAACTAATAAGTATATATAGTCTATTAGTAATTAGAATAGTTTAAAGACTAATAGGTACTATTAACTCAGGAAAATGATATGTGAGATTAATTCTGATATTAAGAAAAAAATGTATTTACTTAGTTTATTTATCTATTTATTTGTTAACCGAACTAAGACAATAGTTACAATAGATAAAAAAAAGGGTTTAGGAAAAGTATCATTCTTTATAAAAAATAGACTCTTTATTAAATTAATGTTTACGAATAATTCTAACGAAAACTTAGCTAACATTTCACTAAAACAATAATATCATGATAAATATTTAACAATACATGTCTTTGTAGAGATCTACTGTAAATATTAATAGGTTTATTCTGTGCAAAAGAATTACAAACATAGACATACGAACTGTTACTTCTAGTTACTGTACTTCCAAGTGTTTAAAATACAAATTTAAGCAAACCCATTACACTATAATAAGAATACTGAATAGTAAATGTTTTACAAATAATAGAAGCTCACCTAATAAAACTAAAAGAATTCTTTAACCAGAGTGTCTTCGAAAAAGTAACCTAGCTCATATTTTTTGAGCGATTAACAAAAGCTATAAATTATTTTCTGATGCAAATAGTTTAACCGTAGTTCAAACACCTTTAACAAATGTTTAAGCAATTAATAAACAATACATATTAATACATAGTCGAATAAGATAATAAATCCGAGTACACAGAGTTACATAAATAACATAAGATAAACAGTCATATAAATAACTTAGGTTAGACTGAGTCTGAGCTCAAAAGGAAATCAGAATGTTTTCAAAAGTACTGTGTTTCGTATGATAGGTCGTAAGGCTTTAAACTTTTATAGAGTACAAAAACCAGCGTTAAGTCGATGCACCCATATTGTAGTATGGGGTTTGAAATAACGAAAACAACAAACCAAGTACCAAAACTAATTTATATAAAATCTTGTTATACAAGAAGGAAGCTTTACAAGTCATGACAATGTTCCAGAGTCACCGTGCTGAAGCAAGGGTTTTAAACAAAAAAAAATAGTAAATTGAAGAACAACATCCCAGGAATGGGGAACAATCATGCTGTAATTCCTTCCATATGGACACTGTCCCCTAAGGTCTGTACAAGAAGGAGAGCCATTGGTAACCAGGGCTTACCCGGAGACAGAACGTCGGCCAAATTTTTGAAGTATTTCCTTCCAAGGGTTTTACGAAATGTAACCTATAAACAAAATTCAAAGTATAGTTATAATTTAGGTTTAGCACTGAATTCATAAATTTTTTCAAAGCTTGCATTCTTGGTTTAAAGACAAAAGTTACCTGAACTGTGGGAACCGAGGTGAAGAAGTAGGTAGACATAAACCTCACGCACAACATCTATCATTTTTCACCTGGAAATAAAGACAAGGGAGCCATGAAATAACAATAGCACTGCAACCAATGAAAGAAGAAACCAAACCCTCATTTTTCTGTTGTGACAGAGACGATGAAGGACACACAATGCAAGTTACACAATCAACAAGAGCAAGAGAAAGTCAAGGCAGTGGAAAAAGACCATGAATTTAACTAGCAACTGTGTAAAACAACCCACTCGCATAGCAAAGTATTGTAAGAAACTTCCAATCATGAGCTATGGCATTAACAGTCACTCAAAAACAATGACCATTCAAAGTTCTAAGCAGATAGTGGGGATGGAGGCAAGTTACTACGAGCGTTCAATGGCCGTAGTAAAACCCAAACCGTGGGAGAGATCGAACCCTCAACAAAATAATGATGCAGCTAGGGTTGCAACGAAAAATTTTAAATCACGATTTGCATGGCAAGGAGAGTGCCACGTTTACTCAAATATTTTCACTTCTCTGTGGGTCGTTTGTATAGTTATCATTGCAAACATTCAAACCAAATAATTGAAAATCAATCACGTTATGCATGTAATGATATATATTTTTAATGTAAAGTAAATTTCATATCATTGCCAACAAGTCAATCCTAGACCTTGAACAAGGGTTTTCCAACATTTATTTATAGTGGATAATGTTATAACTAGTGTTGGAAAGAACCGGTTTTACATATTGATATTCGATCCCCTCGTTTCTCAAAATTTTTGCTATGAATATCAATGCTATTATTGTAAGGATTCTCTTAACCTTTGATAATCACACTTATAAAGAAAAGATTAAAAGGTTTGCATAAGCATTGAATATGTCTTAAAATGCTTTAAAAATCTTGGTATTTTATTCATAAGCTATGAATGGTTAAGTCATAAGAATAGAATTAAATTAATATGATGTATAAGGATTTAATAACTCTGGTGTACAATAATAGTTCCTTCACTTAAAAAGGAATCGAATGTACTGGGTGTAGGATATAAAACCTATAGGTACTTAATCTTGGAAGCTCCACAATGCTTACCAAGTTCTAAGTCAAATTAGATCAAGGTTAAACATAGAACTAGAGTTTAAGATAGTAATTTATCTAGGATTTTATTGCACTACTTTTACAATCCAGTAGATAGCAGAGGAATGCGAAGTCATCGCCTAGTGATGTCTTAAATGAAATGGGTAATCCATTCACGATGATAAACTGATAACTTTAACCATGTGGAGTCCTAATTGAATTAAAGTTAAAAAGAAATTTTTTAGGCTTCTGTTCCAAACAACATAGGTCCATTTTAATTATATACAATGATAACCAGTGCTTTTATTATTATGATAATAATGGCAGTACACTATTATGTCAAAGGAGGAGTTTTGAACTTTTATCTTGAGCTTTTCTAAAACTAGAAATCAAGTAGAGTAATGTTAAATGGAAATCTTTATCTATCTGAAGATCTTACTAATAAGAGACAAACAGAAAGGTGACATTGATAACCTCTATGATACAAAGACAAGGTAAAATAGTATTGTTAGTCAAATAAGAGAAATAAACTTTACCTTGCGGATTCTTGAGTCTTCTAAGAATAATATTTACACTAGCAGTATATTTCTATTCTAAGAAGTATATGTGGTTAAAACACCTTAATAAACTTTTAACTGGGTCAAAATTTACCTGTCAAGCCTGTAAAGATGTAGAAAATCCAGATACGTTAGCAGTTGCTAAGTAAGTCTCGACTAGAAAATGACTCCTCACCTACTTGTCATTCAAAACCATTAGAAGAACTAATTAATAAATTGCAAATTACTTACATTACGTATCAAAATTAAAACATCATTAATTTTTATATGTTTATTTATCTTTGTCTATTTCATATCTTATGATTACTACTAACAGATGTCCAACTGCAACTGTAACTTTTTATGCTATCTCAAAATTTTAATTTTTTGTGAAAATTTGGGTTTTGACATATGGTATCAAAGCACAAGGTTCAAACACTAGGCCTTGATGAAGCCCAACTAGATTCCATGAAACAGTAAACTAAATTATTATGTTGATGTATTTTTTTCTTTTAAATGTTATTCAACAGAGAATTGTTTTCTGAAGTTTAATAGGCAGGTATGGAAAGGCTGGAAGAGTATGTAGAGGAGGAGTCTCTAGTTACTGAAATAGAAAATATACCAAGAGATCCTATACCAAAGGATTTAACTACCAATTCCTCAGAATTGTTACAAACTGTAAAGGACCTAAAAACTAAAATGGAGTCTGTAAAGCGAGAAAATGAAAGGATTCGGAGGGCTCAAGAAGAGGTGAATCAGATCCTAATTGAGAAGTTTCAAACTGAGGGTAGGGGTAGAAGAACTGAATCAGAAGATACCAATCATCAACCTAAATCTAAAAAGATGAAACATACTAAAACTGAAAGTAGTTCATATTTTGAAGTGTTTGATGAACAACTAAATTACCATTCTACCAGTGATAGTAGTGATTATAATCAGTACACTAAAAAGAGGAAATACAAACCTTATGAGGATATTTTTGGAGAATTAAAAAAGATAAAAGCACCAACCTTTAATAGAGAGACTGAGAAGGAGGAGGAAGTTGAATCCTGGTTATTTGGGATAAAGAAGTACTTCCAAATCTATAACTATTCTAACTAGTTAAAGGCTAGAATGGCTATTTATAACCTCTCAGAAAAGGCTCACATTTGGTGGTAGGACTTGAAAAGAGTTAAGGGCATAAAAGTGAAAAATGTAAACTAGAGTACCTTTAAGAGGTATTTCAAAAACAAATTCCTGTCTCAGCAGTATTATGAGGAGAGAGCCAAAGAGTTTTATGAGCTGAAGTTAGGATCAATGACAATAAAGGATCTAAACAACAAGTTATTAAGTCTACTTAGGTATGTCCCATACCTTGTGGATGAGAAACCAAAAGTACAATGATTCCGTAGCTGTCTACCTTGTCATATTAAATATAGAATTGAATATGATAACCAAAAGACCTTGGAGGAAGCTATGAGAAAAGCCAACTTCTGTTTTGAGCAGAATTACAAGAAAGAATGTTTGGCCAACTAGAAAGCTAAAAAAAATAATAATCAGTTTGAACAAAAGAAGAAGGATTGTGTGCCTAATAGAAATTTTAAAAAAAATAAGGCCAAAAATTATTCTAATAACAAGAAATTCCAAGGAAACAAGAGAAATACACCCAACAATCAGAATAATTCTATAGCTAAGGAATTTGCTAATAATCATGGAAATTTTACCAAGAACTTTGAGCGCAAAGAGCCTATCAAGTGTTGGTAGTGTAATGGCCCACAATATGCTTCAATCTGTACAAACCGAAAGAAGACTGTTAGCAACAGTCATACCATACAGGAGGAGATGACCATTGGGGAACTAGCAAGGAGCATGCCTAGAATCAATGCAGCCTTCGAGAACCGACAAGCTAAATAATAGACTTCCATGGTGGAAGTAGAAGGTATGATAAATCAAACCCTTGTAACTATTTTGATTGATCCAGGAGCTAGTCTCAGTTATATTGCACCCCAAATAGTAGAAAAATGTAAGTTATCTGTTGAAAAATTTGAGAATTCATGGTTAGTTCAGTTGGCCACTGGTGCGAAAAGAAAAGTAACTTGTTTTGTTAAAGAATGTGCAATAGATATGGATAAATTTGAAACTATTGTTAAAATTAATGTTTTGCCTCTTGGTTCTTATGATTTGGTGATTGGTATGGACTGGTTAGAACAACATAGAGTAATTTTAAACTGTTATGATAAAACTTTCACATGATTAAACAGTGATGTTTAAACAATAAGTGTTAATGGAATACCTATAAAAACCACCATAAGGCAGGAATACCAGTCTTAAAAGAATATGTTGATGTATTCTGAGAAGAAATTCTAGGACTACCTTCGAAAAGGGAATTGGATTTCACCATTGAACTAGTACCGGGTGTAGTGCCTAGCTCAAAGGCCCCTTATCGAATGAACATACTATAAATTAATGAATTAAAGTCTCAATTAAAAGAACTAATTGATAAAAAGTATATTCGACCTAGTGTGTCTCCCTGGGGGGCACCTGTCATCTTCGTCAAGAAGAAGGACATAACTATGTGACTTCGCATAGAGTACCATCAGTTAAACAAGATGGCCATCAAAAACCGATATTTGTTACCCGCCATAGATGATTTGTTTGATCAACTACGTGGATCCACAGTGTTTTCAAAAATATATTTAAGGTCTGGATATCATCAAGTGAGGATTAAATATGAAGACATCTTTAAGATAGCTTTTAGAACAAGATATGGTCATTACGAATTTGTCATAATGTCGTTTGGGCTTACTAATGCCCCAGCTATTTTCATGTGTTTAATGAACAACGTGATGCATAAGTATTTAGATAAGTTTGTGTTCGTGTTTATCGACTACATTCTAATCTATTCAAAAACTGAAGAAGAACATAAAAAACATCTAAAAATTGTTTTGCAAGAGTTGCGAGAACATCACCTCTTCGCAGAATTTAGTAAATGTGATTTCTTCAATGATAAGATTCAATATTTAGGTCATGTGGTGACCAAGGAAGGAATTTCCGTAGATCCTAAAAAGATAAGGGAAATTGAAAATTGACCGGTTCCTAAGGATGTGAGGGATGTTTGATCTTTCATGGGCATTATCGGTTACTACCGAAGGTTCATTGAAGGTTTTTCAAGGATAGCGAATCTGATAACTTACTTGCAGAAGAAAGGAAAGAAGTTCGATTGGAATCATAAATGTGAAGAAAGATTTAAAAAGTTAAAAAATTTATTAACTAGTGCACCTATTTTAAGAATAACCGATCCTAACAAAGGATTTGTAGTGTGCAGAGACAACTGCAATGATGGCTTAGGTGGTGTTCTGACTCAATAAGGGCATGTTATTGCCTACGAGTCGAGAAAGTTAAAAATTCATGAAAAGAATTTTGCAACTTACGATATGGAATTAGCAGCTGTTATACACACTTTAAAGATGTGGCGACATCACCTAATTGGTAGAAAATTTATTTTAATGACTGATAATAAAGGATTGAAGTATCTGTTAGATCAGCCTAATTTAAATACCAGATAAGCTAAGTGGTTAGATTTCTTAAGCGAGTATGATTTTGAAATTCAGCATATAAAAGGTAAAGAAAATAAAGTTGCTGATGCATTAAGTAGGAATGTAAGGCTGAATTTTGCAGTAGCTATCAGCACCTATGTTTTAGACTTAGATGAACAACTTAAAGAAGGAATAGAACAAGATGAAATTTACCAGAATTTGCAAGCTAAAGCTAAAGAAAATCCAATGAAAAAATTAAGTAAAGGTTACAGTTTAAATGAAAAAGAATTTTTACTGTATAAAGATAGAATGTATGTACCTAACGTACCTAAAGTTAAGATGTTAATTTTGGATGAAATTCATAAAAATCCATATTCAGGTCATCAAGGTTATCAAAAGACTATAACCATGTTAAGAAAAGAGTATTTCTGGCCAAATATGAAAACTGAAGGAGCGGAATATATTGCTAGGTGTTTTGAATGTCAACAGGTAAAAACTGAACATCAATACCCAGTTGGTTTGCTTCAGCCTTTACCCATTCCTAGCTAGAAATGGGAGATAATTAGTCTATATTTTATTACTGGGCTGCCTAGAAATCAAAATCAGAATGATTCAATCATGGTAGTAATTGATAAGTTAAGCAAAGCAACTAACTTTATACCTGTTAAAACTACTTATAATGCTGCAAACATAGGTGATCTTTTTCTAAAACAGATTTTTCGATTGCATGGAGTACCAAAAGTCATAATCTCAGATAGAGATCCTCAGTTTATAGGAAACTTTTGGAAGTCTTTGTTTAAAGGGTTAAACACCACATTAAATTTTAGTACTTCTTTTCATCCTCAAACAGATGGACAAACTGAAAGGGTAAACCAAGTATTAGAAGATCTATTAAGAATGTATGTGAAAGACTAGCCTGGTAAATGGGAGAACTATTTACATCTGGTAGAATTTGTTTATAATAATAATTAATATACATTAGCCATATTTAGTCCTTTTGAAATTTTATATGAATGAAAATGTAATACACCTATCTCTTGGAGTAATCCAGTGGATAGATTGGTATTAGGTCCTGAACTATTAAAAGAAATGGAAGAAATTGTAAAACATGTGCAAGATAATCTGAAAGTTGCACATGATTGGAAAAAAAGTCAAGTAGACTTAAAAATAATTCCAAAGGAGTTTCAGGTAGGTGAACATGTGTTCATCAAGGTAAGGCCCAAAAAGAGCTCTCTGCGATTGGGGAGTTGTGCAAAATTGGCACCTCGTTACTGTGGTCCATTTGAAATTTTGTTTAGGATTGGGAAAGTAGCTTATCAATTATCATTACCACCAAATTTAAGAGTACATAATGTTTTTCACATTTCCATATTAAAGAAATATGTTGATGATGCTACTCATGTTGTTAACTGGAATGATGTACAGGTGGAACTAGAAGGATATTTTCTAGTGGAACCGAACTATATCCTCGGGTGGAGGGAGATCACACTTTGGAAACGCACCATTGGATAGGTGAAGGTGCAATGGAAGCACCTTATTTTAGAGGAATCCACCTGGGAATTGGAAATTAAAATGTGAGATGCATATCCAATTTTGTTCCAAGGGAATTCCAAGGATGAAGAATAAATAACATCGAGGACGATGTTATATTCTAAGGGGGTGTGTATGTCACATGCCCCAATTTTGCAAAAATAATTTTATCATATTTGATTTTATTTCAAGACAATATGTTAAATTTTATGCTAAGTTGTAATTGATGACTCAATAGAGTCAAGGATATTGAATGTAATTCTGAATATTTTAATTATAAATAAATAAAAGTGGAGACAGCAGCTTGGGATATCTGTTAAAAGAGTGTTTACTGGTCAAATTGGTGGAGGAGACTAGGTGGAGAGAAAATAGACAAGTGGCATTATCCCCAAACACTTCCAACTATTGCAAGTGGAAACCTCCCTACATTTGGGGTCACGATCCCCCAAGAAAGTTGGATCAGAGTAGGTGGCTCAATTAATGACAACTATCCCAGAAAGGCCTAGGCAATCTTAATAAAAATACCCATTAAAGAGAGCCGAGGCTTCTCAGTCCAAGAAGAGAACCATTCAGGTGAATGTACTTCAGAGGATTTCATTGGGAAGGGAATTTGTGGAAGGCGTTTGAGGGGTAAACTGCAAAAAGTGATCTAGTATAACTTTTCAGTTGAAGTATCTTATTGCTGAGTGCAGAGTTAGTACTGAGTCATTGAACTAGTATTTTTTTGCATGAGTCTACCAGTTATCAGCCAAGGAGACCAGGAACAGGTTCGGGGGTCCTCAGAAGATGCTATTTGAGTGCTCTCCAGAAGTTGGTAGGGAGGAACGGCCTCCCAATGCTATTGTTGTCTAGCTTAAACAGGTTCTATAGTCTTTTTATTTTTATTGTGTTAAATGTTCATATGTGAGACTGATTGATTAATAAATATTAAATTCTTAGTATTGAATTGATATATATCGTAATCTTTTAGTTTATTGAATCATTGAAGCTGAAATTGAGGAAAAATAATCCTAACCTATGTTTTTCCATGTCTAGCATGGACCAAACCGTACTCCAGCACAAGTAGTGTATGTTAAAATAAATGAAGGACATAATAGAAATATGGAATGAATAGATGTTTATGCATTTCCTATTATCAGGGAAACCTTTTCTGTATGTATTTTTTTTATCAGAAAAAACCAATAACCTATTTATATATGTTCCATATTAACTAGTTTCTATAGGTAAGTACTTTAGAAAAGAAATACAATAACTCGGCACAAGTAGAAGGATCTTTTTATAAATAAGTACTCTAGTAGAAAATAGGTATATTTATACACAACACTTTGCTATCTTTTTGAGATCTAGAACTTATAGGATGGAAAACTGTGTTAGGTTACACATATTTCTTTTGTGTATTTTACTTAATAACCTGTGTTTAGACAATAGAAGAAGCACAGCTAAAAACTACTTGTTTACATTCAGTACAACAAAGATATAAACTAATAAGTATATATAGTCTATTAGTAATCATAATAGTTTAAAGACTAACAGGTACTATTAACTCAGGAAAATGATATTTGATATTAATTCTGATATTAAGAAAGAAAATGTATTTACTTAGTTTATTTATTTATTTGTTGGTTACCCAAACTAAGACAATAGTTACTATAGATGAAAAAAAAGGGTTTAGGAAAAGTATCATTCTTTATAAAAAACAAACTCTTTATTAAATTAATGTTTACAAATAATTCTAATGAAAACTTAGCTAACATTTCAGTAAAACAATAATATTATGATAAATATTTAACAATATATGTCTTTGTAGAGATCTACTGTAAATACTAATGGGTTTATTCTCTGCAAAAGTATTACAAACACAGACATACGAACTGTTACTTCTAGTTACTGTACTTCCAACTTTTAAGTGTTTAAAATACAAATTTAAGCAAACCCATTAGACTACAATAACAATACTGAATAGTAAATGTTTTACAAATAACAAAAGTTCACATAATAAAACTAAAATAATTCTTTAACCAGAGTGTTTTCGAAGAAGAAACCTAGCTCATATTTTCTGAGCGATTAAAACAAGCTATAAATTATTTTCTGATGCAAATAGTTTAACCTTAGTTCAAACACCTTTAACAAAAGTTTAAGCAATTAATAAACAATACATATTAATACACAGTTGAATAAGATAATAAATCCGAGCACATAGAGTTACAAAAGCAACATAAGATAAATAATCATATAAATAACTTAGTGTAGACTGAGGAACTGTGTATCGTATGATTGGCCATAAGGCTTTAAACGTTTATAGAGTACAAAAACTAGCGTTAAGCAGATGCACCCATATTGTAAAATGGGGTTTGAAATAACTAAAAATACAAACAAAGTACCAAAACTACTTTATATAAATATTTTTATACAAGAAGGAAGCTTTACAAGTCACGGCAGTGTGCCGAAGTCACCCTACTGAAGCAAGGGTTTTAAACAAAAAAAAACTAGTAAACTAAAGAACAAAATCCCAAGAATAGGTAACAACCATGCCGTAATTCCTTCCATTCGAACACCGTCCCCTAAGTTCTGCACAATAAAGGAGAGCCATTGGTAACCAGGGCTTACCCGGAGACAGAATGTTGGCCAAATTTGTGAAGTATTTCCTTCCAAGGGTTTTACAAACTGTAACCTGCAAACAAAATTCAAAGTATAGTTAGAATTTGGGTTTAGCACTGAATTCATAATTTTTTTCGTAGCTTGCATTCTTGGTTTAAATACGAAAGTTACCTGAACTGTGAGAAATGAGGTCAAGAAGTAGGGAGACTGAAACCTCACACACAACAACTATTGTTTTTCACCTGGAAGTAAAGACGAAGGAGCCACGAAGGAACAATAGCACTGCAACCAGCGAAAGAAGAAACCAATGCCTCATTTTTTTACAGTGATAGAGATGATGGAGGACACACAATGCAAGTTACATAGTCAACAAGAGTAAGAGAAACTCAAGGCAGTGGAAAAAGACCATGACTTTAACCAATGACTATGTAAAACAACTCACTTGCACAGTGAAGTATTGTAAGAAACTTCCAATCATGAGCTATGGCGTGAACCCTCACTCAAAAACAATGATCATTCAAAGTATTACGCAGATAGTGGGGATGGAGGCAAGCTACTACGAGCGTTTAATGGATGCAGTAAAACCCAAACCATGTAGAGACCAAACCCTTGACAAAAGAATGATGGATCTAGGGTTGCAACGAAAACTTTTAAATCACGATTTGCATGGCAAGGAGAGTGCCACATTTACTCAAATATTTTCACTTCTTTGTGGGTCGTTTGTATAGTTATCACTGCAAACATTCAAACCGAATAATTGAAAATCAATCACCTTATGCATGTAATGATATATATTTTTAACGTAAATTCAATGCCATATCATTGACAACAAGTCAATCCTCTACCTTGAACACGGGTTTTCCAACGTTTATTTATAGTGGATAATGTTATAACTAGTGTTGGAAAGAATCGGTTTTACATATTGATTTTTGATGCCCTCGTTTCTCAAAAAAATTGCTATGAATATAAATTCCATTAATGTAAGGATTCTTTTAACCTTTCATAATCACACTTATAAAGAAAAGATTAAGAGGTTAGCATAAGCATTGAATATGTTTTAAAATGCTTTAAAAATCTTGGTATTTTAGTCATAAGCTATGAATGGTTAAGTCATAAGAATAGAATTAAATTAATATGGTGTATAAGGATATAATAACTCTGGTGTACAATAATAGTTCCTTCACTTAAAAAGGAATATAATGTACTGGGTGTAGGATATAAAACCTACAGGTACTTAATCTTGGAAGCCTCACAATGCTTACCAAGTTCTAAGTCAAATTGGATCAAGGTTGAAGATAGAAGTAGAGTTTAAGATAGTAATTTATCTAGGATTTTATTGCACTACTTTTACAATTCAGTGGATAGTAAGGGAGTGTGAAGTCATCTCCTAGTGATGTGTTAAAGAAAATGGGTAATCCATTCACGATGATAAACTAATAACTTTAACCATGTGGAGTCGTAATTGAATTAAAGTTAAAAATAAATTTTTTCAGGCTTATGTTCAAAATAGTATAGGTCCATTTTAAATATATACAATGACAAGCAGTGCTTTTATTATTGTGATAATAATGTCAGTAGACTATTATGTCAAAGGAGGAGTTTTGAACTTTTATCTTGAACTTTTCTAAAACTAGAAATCAAGTAGAGTAACGTTAAAACGAAATCCTTATCTATCTTAAGATCTTACTGATAGGAGACAAACAGAAAGGCAACATTAATAGATTCTATGATACAGAGACAAGGTAAAATAGTATTGTTATTCAAATAAAAGAAATAAACTTTACCTTGCATATTCTTGAGTCTTCTAAGCATAATCTTTACACTAGCAGTATATTTCTATGCTAAGAAGTATACCTGGTTAAAATGCCTTAATAAACTTTTAACTGGGTCAAAATTTACCTGTCAATCCTGTAAAGATGCACAAAATCTAGATACGTTAGCAGTTGCTAAGTAAGCCTCGACTAGAAAATGACTCGTCACCTACTTTTCATTCAAAACCATTAGAAGAACTAATTAATCAATTGCAGATTACTTACATTACGTATCAAAATTAAAACAACATTAATTTTTATATGTTTATTTATCTTTGTCTGTTTCATATCTTATGATGACTGCTAACAAATGTCCAACTGCAACTGTAACTTTTTATGCTATCTCAAAAGTTTAAATTTTTGTGAAAATTTGGGGTTTTGACATCACATGTGCCACCATCAAAATGACCAATATTCTAAGGGTATAGATCTTTCTGGGTTGTGTCAGATTTTCCTATATAACGCCATATTCTGGAGATATTTTGATACATGGACATGTGTAGATGATAAGAAGTATCGAGTTGAATGCAGAGAAGTGTCGAGTTTATTCAAAGGAAACCATGGTTGTGTGGTTCGAGAAAGTAGTTCGACAAGGGGTACTCTTGGTAGGAAAACATAGATTTGTGTTTTGTTTATCCATATCAGGATATCATCAACCACCGAGGCACAAATGTTAAATACCAAGGAGGGTTTCACCCGCTTCTACACAACCCGGTCTCTGGGTGTGCAGTGCATGGGTTTTGACGTCCTAGTGACATCCCTCCAACGCTCCCAGTTGCAGTCATGACCTCTGAAGTCCTAGCTCACAGTGGTGGTAGAACGGTTGGATCGAATGCTCGTTCTGGGACCAGGCAGGTCCGGAGCCTTCGACACCACCACTAGGATCTCCACTTCATTGTTTGGTCGTGGGAGAGGAGAGGGTCAAATGCACACCCAGTTGCATGGCTTATGGGAGAACCCTCCTTGTAGGAATAAGAAAGAAGTACAAGGATGATAAGCTTCTTAAGTCATTTATCATCACCAAGTGCATGGCCCCATTTTTTTGGCCTCCTCCTATAACAGTGTTACCAAATGAAGGATGGGTCAGGAAAACGATTAGATAGTGGATTCAGGTCTTCTTGTCAGCCTTTAGGTGACATGATCTGGAAGAAGCAGCCCAGTTGAAGAAACAAAGGGATATACCCGAAGCACCCTAAGTAAACAACTGACTATTAGCATGTCGCATGGGGATCACTTTCACGAAGTGGAATGGGAGAAAGTTCTATGCTGTCAATCCACGTTATCACATGCCGCGTATCCATAATGTTTATTGTTTATTTGTAAAACATGGCAATAGTTCCACTCCATGTACTATTAACGCATGATAGTGACTTGTAACAATTTTCAAGTCGCTAGTCTCAGCATTAGAATAGTATAAATACACTATTGATAGAGGGATATAGGAGTTGGTTGGATTGGGAAACATTCTAGGGATGACCCTCTCCATTGTAAATAATATTTGATGCCTATTTTATGAATAAAATTGCAAAGGAAGAGTTGTTTCTCATGGAAGAGATTCATGTGTCATTGCTTCACCCAATATGTACCTTCTTTTACATTGTAATGTGCTTCCTATTTTCATTCCAGTTTGTCGATTGCTTTCATGTCTGCAACTTAGTGTATAATAATTAGGAATTCCTACTCACTATGCTCTGGCTATTGTTCTAGATATTTATCAAGTTTCTTCTAAAGTTGCATGGAATTCATCTCGCTGGTGCTCCATGTGATGGGATTTTCTCTCTTGTCCTACAACCTCCCGCTAAAAATCTCATGTTTGGGAGATCAGCGGCTACCTTGCCTTTGTTTGCAACCCCATGCCATTCCTTTCCTTATGTAAGTTTAGCCTACACAGGTTTTCGACTCCATTTCCAATGGTCCCTTACCTCAATAATCCCACCTTACATCTCACCTTGATACACTTTGTCCCATTCAGGATCCTGGCCCCCTGAATATCGTTGATAGAAAATCTTACACTGAGTAGACTCCAACGACAAAAATGAGAGATCCCTCTCTGATTGCACAAGGCTGGAGGCGCAATCTAAAGTGGTTTTGCTATTACCCGAGAGCAGGCCTTCCGCAACCTCTGGGATCATTTCCGGTGCTAATAGCACAACAATGTTTTATTTATAGTGTATAGAAGCCTTGTTCCTATAATAAAACAAGAGGTCATCTAGTTCAGTAGGTAAGTTTTAGAGATGTAGATGCATAGGTCAATTCCATCTCATATATGTTTCAATAGTATGAAAAAAGAGAAATGAAAAGATAAATCAATTGGAATTGATCATTATCATTTTTTTCGAAAGAGAGGAAGGGAATAATATCGAGAAACCTATTACCATGGATTAATTAAAAAATGTGTTACTCAAATTCACAAAATATAAAATCCTAGGTCCTGATGGATGGCCTATGGAGATTTTTATATATTTTTTTGACATAATAGAAAAGGAAATACTAGAAATGGTTGAGTTTTCTAGGAGAGAAAGTACTATGTTTGGATCCATCAATTATACTTTTACTTCCCTTATCCCAAAAAAATACAACCCATGCACCTCTCATTTTAGACCCTTAGCCTTGTGTAATCTGATATACAAGATGGTAATGAAAGTTATTATTGATAGGATAAATTCAAAGCTTTCAGAAGTGATCTCTAAAGAACAATTTGTACTTTTATCAAATTGACAAATTTTGGATGCTATTGGTGTATCATAGGAGTTCCTCCATTCTTCAAACATGAAAAATATCAACTCTTTAGCTATGAAGTTGGATCTTGTGAAATCCTATGGTAAGGTAAATTCGTTTTCCTCAGAATTATTTTGCTTTAGATTGGTTTACATGTGAAGGTTAAAAATTAGATAATTGCTTATGTAAATTAAGAAGACTTTGTTGTATTGGCAAACATATCTCCAATAAAATTTGGAAGCTTGAGAGAAATAAGACAGGTGTATCCTTGATACCCCTTTCTACTCTTATTGGTAATTGAATGTTTAAGTAGGATGATCGCAAAATCTAGCAAGGAAGGAAATTTTACACATATTGAAATTTCTCATGCCCTTAAAATCACACATTTATTTTTTTGTTGACGATGCGATTTTTCTTTTTCCTGCTAAGATAAGTGAATGGAGGAATCTTCATGATATATTGTTTATCTCTTCTTGGCATATGGTATGATATCATTTTGGAAAATTCCTATTTGCAATATCCTTAATTTTGAACTTAACAATAATGGGCATGAGTCCCATTGCAAATGAGTTACTTTGATGTTCATATTGTATATTGGGCATAAGACCCCACTGCACATGAGTATGATGATTTGTTATATATATTGGGCATAATCCAATGCATCTGTGTATTTATCCTATGTGCAATTGTATATGTTGGGCATGGACCCTTATGGACAAGATTGTTTTTGTAGGACGAAGTACTGGATACATTGTATGATCTATCTTAAATGCATATATTGAGGTCAATATTTTCATTAAATATGAAGAAGAATGGATGCATGATTGATTTCTACAATGTGGGCGTGGACCCTGAAGCACGTGAGTGATGATCATTTGTGTTGAGTCCAAGCTCTAGAGCACATAAGTGATTAGATTTTGTGTTGAGCGCTGGCTCTCGAACACATGAATTATGATATTTTTTGTGCTAAGAAAAATATCTGGAACACATGAAATATAATAATTGGAAGTGTTGGAATAAGTCATGGAGCATTCCAAATTGATGTTGAGCATAATCTCTGGAGCATCAGATCTTTGGAAATTGTATCCCTAGGCATATTATACAAGTATGTCCTAGCATTAGTGCTGAGCGAGAGGCTCTGA
>LPNX010046019.1:57422-90309 GCA_001517045.1 Pseudotsuga menziesii
AATAGAGCTTCGCTGCGGGGTGACCTGAGGGTTTCCAAAGGAAGGGTTGTCTTCTGGGTCTGAGTCTTCAGAATTGATAGGGGACGGTGCAGTATCCTGGCCTAAGGAGTAGGACTCAAAATATCTCTTATACCCTTTTCCACTTCGCGGCAAACAATTTTGCGTAGCGAGGGTGTTGTCACTTGCAAACATATGTTAGTAACACAAAATCTAATAGTCTGATTCAAATAGCAATATGCCCTTTTCATCCAATAGCATTTTAATTCTCAAGCTAAATAAATTCAAAATGTTACCCCGCGGTCCGTGGAAAAATCGTCGCTCGGCTTCACTAAAGGAAGTGCACGTGTCTATGGCGAACTCCGTCACAAAGGCCTCAAGGGTCCATGTGGTCCAGAAGTCAACCGCTCAGGAAATCTTGTTGTTCACGCTTTTTAATATATTAACTCTTGTGGGGGTCCAAACAGAAAAATGCCCCTCGTGGAAGTTCTTTCTTTTCTCAGCTAACCTGGACAGCCACTGGTGCAACTCTATGTGGATACTACCAAAGAAAATTTCATAAACATCACAAAAAACATACCTCTGTAAAAAGTCACGTGCGCTACGACGCGGATTTGTATTCTCGTTCTCAGCAAATTTCAGATAAGTCTCATCAAGCCAATCACCGATATCCTTCACAGAGGGCCTCCAGAACATAGCCCTCGAGGTACAGCGTAAACCCCTCTTGAGAAAATACTGATTTCAACCAGCAACGGAACCAATTTGTTGGGAAATAGGGCAGACCCGGGTTTAATCCTTTTATGTCGCACCAACAAAAGACCTATAGTGTTGACCCTTTCGGCAACAACCTACGCGCAGGTTGGAGTCTCACCCGAAACAGCTTATGGGGTGCCGCAGAATCAGGTTTCTGCAAGCAGATAGGGATATTACTGTACCTTAGCCTTTAGTAACTTATTAATCGAAAATTACATAGCTTTATCATTCACTCATATACAACTTCGCAGATCGATAAACAACCGTGACTTGCTTAACCCGCTATAGGTAATTCACAACGAAGTTTGCTACTAGCAGTGATCTAATCTATCAAATGTATACAGTTATTAATGCATAAAAGACAACAGAAAGAGAAGCAACACAAGAAACCACAACACCAGATATAACGTGGTTCACCCCCAGTGTAGGGGCTATGTCCAGAAACTGTTTTTTATTCAACTTGCTACAAAACTACAGTTGATCTGCGCACTCAGCTGCAGATCCCTTTAGTCCTTAACAGCCACGCACACAGCAGCAGGCCTGTATGCACAGAGCTGCATATCTTTCCTTAACCTTCTTACAAAAACCCTCTGCGCACACAGCTGCAGAGGTCGTCCATGCACTCAGCTGGGACTTAACATTTCCTTACATAATCAACCTTAGCTTCACCTTTCTTTCTTTACATCAAAAAGCCTAACTTTTATTATTTACAAAAATGCCTATTTATACATCGCGCTATTACAAAACCATGGCTTCAAACCATGGGCAACCAAAACCCTAAACCCTGGATTTAAACCATGGGTTTATTACAAAAAGGGGTTCTAACTTACCCCGACACCCCTAAGACTATTTTGACCCATAACTCTGCTTACAAACAACCGCGGAGTTACCCAAAACTAATAATCCTTAGGGTACGCGTCCCAACACCATCATGCACAAACTGTCTAATGTAACACATATGGATCTCAATGTGCTTGGTTCATTGTCTCTGAACTAGATCATTGTAGACTCAAATGGTTCTCTGATTATCACAGTAGATAATAGTTGAAAACTCTGATTCCAAACCAAATTCTCTAAGTATGCACTACAACCACAAACATTGAGTTGTTGCATTTACAACTCCTCTATACTCTGCTTCTATAGATGAAAGTGCTATGGCACTCTGCTTCTTGCTTGACCAGATGATTGGTCCTTCTACAAGCATGAACACATATCATGATGTATAATTTTGATCTGTTTTGTCACCTACCCAATCACTGTTAGTAAACCCAATCAAATCAACATCAGATTTTGGTTTGTATAAGATCCCATGAGTTCTTGTTCCTTGAACAAAGTTTAGGATCCTTTTGGATGCTCTCCAATGGATCTCATGAGGCTGATCGATTTATCTCTAAGCCACAATAATTGCATAAGATAGATCAGGTCAAGTGTGTGTAAGATAAAGCAAACACCCAATCAACTTCCTATACGATGTATTATTTACCATAGAAGAAGAACCTGCTTCCTCAAGCTTAACTCCTGAAAGGAAAGGAGTATTGCTTGGATTACAATATTTCATGTTGAACTTGTTCCACAAATCTATAGCATACTTGTATTGACGTACTTTGATTCCATGTTGGGATTGAGCAATTTTGAGACCCAAGAATTGGCTCAATAATCCCAAATCTGTCATAGAAAATGCATGGTTCATTGCATCCTTCAAGGAGGTAATCTCTTTCATTGAACTTCCTATAATCAGAAGGTCATCCACATATAAGACAATAATCATCAAATAACCATGAATCAGCTTCAAATATACATTAGGATTAGAATTGCATTGAACAAAACTCACTGATAGAAAAAATCCATCAAGCTTGAGCCCAGACAATGATTTATTTAACCCGCACACTAAATATGGATTAGAAACAAACCCTTCAGGTTTTTGCATGTAAATATATTCATTGAGATCTCCATTTAAGAAAGCACACTTTACATCCATGTGATGTACCTCCCACTGCTTCAAAGCTGTAATGGCTAGAGCTAGCCTTATGGAGTCCATCTTTGCCACTGGTGTGAAGGTTTCATTGTAGTCAATACCATGTACTTGTGAGTAGACCTTGGCTACCAACCTTGCCTTATATTTCAAAGGTGAACAATCAGCATAAAATTAGTCTTGAAAACCCACTTACATTGAACTAGCTTCCTCCTTGGGGGAAGATCAACTAGTTCCCAAGTATTGTTATTCTGTTGTGATATGAATTCTTCTTTCATGGATGTTTACCATCTTGGATCATCTGTTGCATCTTCATATGTTCATGGGTCTGATTCAACCATCAGATAGCACTTCTTAGCAAATAGAGGATATTTCACATAAAGGGCACTGTCAAACTGAGATCTAGTTTTCCTAGTGTCGCTAGGATGTCCAGCTAGTTCCCCCGCTTCCTGAATGGTGTTTGCTACCCATTTTGGTATTGTAGGACTGTTAGGATTTGAAATCAAGTCATCATTATCAGATATATCAGAATCATCAAACTCATTAATCTCTCCACTTACAATCAATGGATTTGTTTGTGAAGAAGACTCTCCAACTTCAACTGCTACTAAAGGCTCTTCTTGGAACTGAACACTTCTTTTAATGAAAGCTTTGTTAGTGCTAAAGTTTATCAGCTTGTACGCTCTTGAATATTCATAATACCCAACAAATAGGTTGATCTGGATTTATGTAGGAAAACAGTAGAATACACAAATAACCATAAAAAGAGATATGCAATGGAAATACCACTTCATTTCATTAATCATTACCTGAAACTTGCTTACATACATAATGGAAATAAACTAGCTAGAGTGCTGGTAGCTTATCTCTGAGAAGAGATGTGGCAGCTACATGCCTATGAAATATGAGGCTCAAAGGTCTATATATTATTTAGAAACAATGGAAACCCTACACATCCAAAAACCTAACCCTAGGAGGTGAAACACCAGAATGTGGGCCCCGTTGGGTAACTTGGTACATCAATTTCCTGGGGTCGTAACTTTTGCATATTACCTTTGTTTGACGTGCATGATACATCGTTAGAAAGAGCTATTTAAGGACTACATCCTTAAACAAAAAATATGAAGTCTAAAATAGACTCATTTTTCTCGACCACTCGATGCCAGAAAAATGTCGTTTAAGGCCTCAAAACAGCTCTAGAAGTTTAGGACCTGAAAACTACCAAAAATAGTAAATTGTGCTACAATTAAGGAAACTGGAAAAATGGAAGAAAAAATGGTGGGTGTCCAAGTGTAATAGGTGGGTGGCCACCAATATCCTCGTGGATCATTGTCCCCCCCTTAGGAATCAATGGTCCCCATTGTGTTGAGTTCCTCCATGAGATGAGGAAACTTTTGCTGAACTTGGTCCTTGGTGAGCCACTTTCCTTGGTGAAGGAGTTGGCCTGCTTTGACAACTCGGTATAGTTGAAACTTCTATTGGAGGTTGTTCTTGATCTATGTGTCCATAATCCGATTAGTTGTGGCTTGTTCCATCTAGTCGGAGTTTAACTCTGTTGGTGTGAGTTTTTATTCTAGGTATGATGTGTCTAGTAGAGGTGGAAAGTAGGACCGAAGGCGGTCCACATTGAACACTAGGTGCAGACCAAGGAACAATCAAATAATGAGCTTGAAGGCATTGTGCTCGAAAACCTTGGGGAAGGTGTATGGATTATATCGAAGCGGGAGAAGCTTGTGGTGGGGTCCAGTGAGGCGCTCCTTTTGCAAATGTAGCCACATTTTGTCACCCACCTCAAAGTTGTGTTACACCCGATGCTGATCATGTTGCTACCTGTACTTAGCATTGGATCTGTCCAATATGTCATGAACCTATTGGAAAATGTGCTGAATGCAATCAATGAATCTATTTTCCTTGTAAACATCAGACTGGATATGAGGTGAATCAGCCTGAGTAGATGCAAATGTCATGGCTACATCAATGGGACATAGTGGCTGGAATCCCAAGCCCACCTGAAAGGGGCTATGATTGGTTGAGCTGTGGAGGGCCCGGTTATAGCTATGTTTTACATAGGGGAGGCTCTCATCCCATGTGCATGGATGCTTCAAGTTTTACATGCATAAAATGTGTATGATCATCCTATTGATGTCCTCTGTGTGGCCATCAGTCTAGGGATTGAAGGTTGTGGACTTTGTGAGCTTGGTGTCTAGTATTGACCATAGGCTAGACCAAAATGTACTAAGGAACCTACTGTCTCGATCTAATATTATAGACTGTGGGATCCCAAAGTTTACCCACACTCATTCAAAGAAGATTTTAGTAGTGGCTTCTGTTGTGATATTCTTCTTGCATGCCGCCATTATGGCCATCTTTGAGAATCTGTCAACGACCACAAACACACATTCATTTCTGTGCTTAGTAGAAGGAAGGGTCGACATGTAATCCATGCAAATGGATTCCCAAGGTCGAATAGGGATAGGCAACTGAGTATAGAGGCCTTGCCTCTTGATGGATGGTTTGGCAATGGCGCAGGAAGTGCATGATTGGATGTACTTCCCTACGTCTTGTCGAAGGTTCAGCCAATATAAATACTTCTGTAGTACTACCACTATTTTCTTGACCCTAAAATGCCTAGCGAACCGACTGTAGTGCGCTTCTCAAATCATCTTGGCACACTCACTTGAAGGAACACAAAGGTGTCCCATGCAACATAGTAGTACATCTTGGAGGTGAAATTTTGGAACTTGGTTTCCCTCGAAGAGTGTCTGGTATGTGTGACTGAATTCTCGATTGCTCTTGTAGAGAAGTAGCCAATTAGAACTCTCGTACCCACAAGAGTTGAGCATGGTGGTTATAACCACAATTGGTGGTCGACCGAGGCAGTATGCAACATTATTGGTGCTTCCCTTCTTGTACTTGATGTTCAAATGAAACTGTTGTAGATATGTGGACCACCTCTAATGGTGATTTTTATGTAACTTCCCTTGTGTTTGTATGAACTACAGGGGTCAGTGGTCTGTGTGGATGATCGTTTGCTTTCCCAAAATGTAATGTTTCCATTGTCGGCAAGCTTGTACAATGGAATACATCTCTTTGTCATAAGTGGGATATTTTTTGACTATGTCGAATAGTGTCTCACTGTGATATGCAATTGGATGCCCTTGTTGAGTAATTACTTCCCCAATAGCATAGTCAGAGGCATATATCTCGATCTCGGATGGTTGTTGTGAGTCTTGTAATGTGAGCAGTGGGGCACAATAGAGGCGATGTTTCAATTCTGAAAATGCCTTCTATTAAGTTTCCAACCAAAAGAATTTTTATTTCTCTCCTCCCTTGGTGACTTGAATCAAGGGCCAAGTGATATGAGAGAATCTCAACATGAACCTCTGGTAGAAATTAGCAAGGCCCAGAAAGCTACAAAGCTCTATTAGAGTAGTTGGGTTGGCCAATCTCAAATGACTTAGATATTGGTTGGATCCACATGTACCCCACACTCATCAATAATGTATCCTAGATACTGAACCTGGGTCATGCCAAAGGTGCACTTATCTAAATTGGCACATAGTTTCTGTTGCCGCAGTGTTTGGAAGACCTATGGGATGTGGTGGAGGTGGTCTTCCCAATTCTGGCTGAATATTAGGATTTCATCCAAGCACACTACTACAAATGACTTGGTGAATGTCCACAATATGTCATCCATCAATCTTATGAAGTTTGCAGGAGCATTCGTCAGCTCGAAAGGCATGACCAACCATTCGAAAATGCCCTCCTTAGATTTGAAGGTAGTCTTCCACACATTGGTCAGTTCGATCGATACGTGGTGATACGCAAGATTTAATTTGATCTTGCTAAAATATTTTTCCCCTTTAATCTGGTCCGAAAGGTCATCAATCCATGCGATAGGGTACCTATTTCAGACAGTAATCTTCTTCAGTGCCCGATAGTCAATACAGAGTCTCCAAGTCCCATCCTTCTTCTGTACCAACATGATTGGAATCTGACAGAGCAATGAACTCGACCGGATGTGACCCTTTTGCAGCAGCTCCTAAATTTCCCTCTTGATTTCATCATTCTCTAGAATAGAGCATCGATAGATTGGTCCATTGGGAAGTGGCGCACCTGGGGTTAGGTCTATGGGGTGCTTGACCTGACACTGGAGAGGCACCCTAGTGGGTGAGGTGAATGTCCGGGTACTCCTCCATGACCTTGTACATTTGTTGTTGTTGTGCACAGGGGGCCTATCTGGAGGTCATGGCCTTGATATTCTTCTTTCGCTCAGGGTGGATCATTAAGAAACAAACTTTCTGGGTTTGGAAATAAGATTACTGCATTTTTTGCAGTAAAGAAAGAGATAACGATAGGAGGTGGTACCTCTGGTATCCTATACAAATTATTTCCCAACGTAATAATAACAGTGCAAGGCCTAGACTCATACACAACATGTCGCTTCCATAAATATGGTTGACCTAATAATACATCATAAACATCAAGAGGAGCAATATCACATAATACCTCATCGGTGAAGGGCTTGATGCTGTATGGAAGGTGGCACTGCTGGTTGATGTGGAGATCACGTCCTTGGTTAAGCCACCCGATGGTGTATTGCTGCAGGTGTGTTGTGGTCGGAAAACCCAATCGCTTCATGACCTCTTCTGAAATCAGGTTCTTTTGGCTCCCACTATCTACAATGAACTATAGAGGTGAACCCTTTACCCACATTTGGGAGTGTAAAAGATGCTCTTCCTCCTATGAATCTTCTGGTTCTTCCTTTTGGATCTTCATGGTGGCAACAGTGGCATTGGGATCTGCATCGATAATATTCTTCCCTATGTCATTCCCCTTCTCAGGTTTTGATTCAGTGGTAGAGTATGCATCTAATTTAGAATCCTTTATCTCGACCACTAGTGACTGCTTGGCCCAACACTCACTTGTGTTGTAAGTGGGGCTCTTATGGAACTCGCACCACTTTCCCGCTTCCTTCTTTGGCTTTGCAGTGTTTCTCTTTGCTTGCAGCTTTGGAAAAAAAAATTGAGTCACCATGCCTTGCCTGTTTCCTTGGTTCTGTGGTTTGGGGGAACCTTTCCCTTGCTTTTGATTCGCAGATCCAAAGTCTCTCTTTTTCTGTTAGAACTTTTGCTCAACTTTGGCAGCATACCGATATGCCGTACCAAGCGAGGAGATGTTGAGGAACTCCATTTCCTCCTCAATGTATCTATGCAGATGACTGTAGTACTTCAAAACGAAATGTTTCTCTCAATATTTGATACCCAACTTGGTGTGCAAGGTATGGAACATATTCATAAGCTCATGCACATCTTGATCTCTTTGCTACCGCAACGTAGTCCATTATATGTGCTTGTCCTCATAGCTCCCCACTGGATAATATTGTCCCTTTATGGCATCTTGAAAATAATTCCAAGTGGGTATGACTAAGAACACAGAGGGTTCCCCCTCATCCTTTCTCTCGCAGTAGGTTTCCCACTAGTCCTTGACATGGGGGGGCAGCTTTGAGTACAGAAAAAAGTAATATTTTCTCGATCAAAAAAGTCATGAACCGAAAAATGTCCTTCTAATAGATTCAACTATCTATCTATGGTGTCTAAATCTATTCAACCATCAAATATGGGAATTTCAAAGTTTACTTGTACCTTAAAAGGGGTTGCACATCCAGAGTGGCTGCTAGATGCATATGCACTGCCAGTGGGAAGTCGTTGAAGGATTTGGGTGAATTTATCCATCATCGCGTTCCTTTATTTTTCAAGGGCCTCCTCAAGCAAAATTTTGATAGGATATTCTATTCCCTCATTCTTCTTTTCATCCCCCATGGGTGGCTGTCGGGATTTGTGAGGCTGATCATGCAAAGGTTCAACCAGATCAAGCCCTAACTCTTTATACCCTGCCCTTGTTGGGGACATGCAAAGAAGGATCAAGAAAGAGTAGACTGCTCTGATACCATTGATTTGGATTTATGCAGGAACACAAGAGAATACAAAAATAACCATAGAAAGAGATATGTAGTGGAAATAACAGTTCATTTCATTAATCAATAACTGAAAGTTGTTTACATACAGAATGGAAATGAACTAGCTAGAGTTCTGGTAGCTTATCTCTGAGAAGATATGTTGTGGCTACATGCCTCTAAAATCTATGTTACAATGAGTCTCGAAGCCCTATATGTTATTTAGAAACAATGGAAAACCTACACATCCAAAAACCTAACCCTAGGAGGTGAAACTCCAGAATGTGGGCCCCATTGGGTAACTTGGTACATCAATTTCCCATGGTCGTAACTTTAGCATACTACCTTTGTTTGACGTGAATGATACATTGTTATAAAGATATGTTTAAGGAATAAATCCATAAATAGTAAATATTTAGTTTTCAATGGACTCGTATTTACCTAACCATTCAATGCAGTAAAACATCGTTTAGGGCCTCAAAACAGCTCTGAAAGTTTAGGACCTGAAAACTGCCAAAAATAGTAAATTGTGCTACAATTAAGGAAACTAGAAAAATGAAAGAAACAATGGTGGGGTTCCATGTGGAATAGGTGGGTGGCCACCAATATCCTCCTTTATCATAGGAACTCTTGGCTTTGGGGCTACAAAGCCGTCCTCTTTTTAGTTGGAATTATATCCCAAGCCTTTGAGCCAAAAATCTTGAAATGGATCACATCTGGCTTGTGCCCAATCCAAGATTCGAAAGGCATCATACCATCAAGATGCTTATGAGGCACCCTATTATGAATGTAGGATGCACAGTTTATAGCCTCAGCCAAAAAATTTGGTGGCAAAGTCTTAGCCTCCATCATGCAGGTTGCCATCTCCTCCAATGATCTGTTCTTTCTCTCAGCAACACCATTTTGTTGTGGTGCATAAGGGATTGAATGTTACATATGGATACCTACATATTTACAATACCAAATGAACTCAGACTTGACATAGTCACCACCATTGTTAGATCTGAGGATCTTGAGTTTCCTCCCAGACTAGTTTTCAACAAAGGCTCTAAAGACTTTGAAGAGGTAAAAAACTTCAGACTTATGCTTTAGGAAGTAAACCCAACAATACCTGGTAAAGTCATCGATGAATGTCCATGCATATTTGTCTTGAATCATGTACATATGAGTAAATGGACCAGTAATGTCACTGTGGATCAACTCAAGAGGTGCAGAGGTTCTCTCACGACTATTTTTCTCATACTTGTGCTCTGGGTGATTTCCTAGGATACAACCTTGACAAACTCCCTTAGAAAACTTTATCTTTGGTAACCCTATGACCATATGTTTTTCACTCAAATCAGAAAGATACTTGTAGTTAAGATGGCCAAATATTGCTTGCTTCATTAGCATGAATCAGAAGAGTAGAGGGGTTTGAGTAGGGTAGAAAATGGGAAAACTTGTATACCTTCGAAGTGTGATCTACAACACCTTTTGCTATGAGTTTACCATTCAAAATATTGGTGATTTAAACATCATCAAGGGAGAATATGACCTTATTTGAAGACCGAATATGACTCATCTGATACACTTTCAAGAGATTAGAGGCAAGAATTGGAACATACAACACATTATTGAACTTACCATGGTCAAGATCAATCCTTCCCTTCCCCAAACTATCAATGAGAGAGTCATCTCCCAAAAATATTGGTGGACCTTTCGACATGTCAAGAGAGGAGAATATATCTTTCATCGAAACCATATGTCTAGAAGCTCCAGAGTCTATTATGAAGCTAGGTGAACTTGATGTGCAGCAACCAAGGCATGTACTCTCTCTATGTCCTCTGAATTTGATCCTCCTTCCCTCTTCTTTGAGAAATCAGGAAGGGAGATGTTATTATTCTCTGGGATTTGGGTCAACATGTCAATTTTATTTTTCATACAAGAGCTCTCGGGATGATAGCCCTTACTGTAGAATGCACACTTGTTCATTTCTCCTTTGTTCTTCTTCTTCTGGTAGTTCTTATTGCAACCTTGGGGATCCTCTTGAGACTTGTTCTCGTCTCTCTTTTGCTCAGGTGAATTTTTATCTTTTTTCTTGCTTTTTGAATCCACCTTTGAATCTCCAACAACCAAAGCTTGGTATTTTGAAGTTTTGATGGTGCCCATCATCACCAACTTATCTTTCTCCTGTGTGAGGGATTCCATGAACTCTACAAGCTTAGGCATCTTCCACGCTTGAAATCTCAACTTGGTGTCATGGAAGGTCAAAACAAACACTGAATAGTCAGGACCAAGCTTAGAAAGTATGGTGAAAACTAGTTTCTCTTCCTTCTTTTCGATCCCACACTATTTCAACTACAAAATAAGGGCCGTAAACTTGGAAAAATAGAGTTGCAATGATTTGAAGCTACTGGGAGTCAAGGACATTAGCTCATTCTCGATTTGATCTCCTCTCATCCCATATGTATTTCCAAAAATATATTCTATCTTCTCCTGCACTTCATTAGGTGATGTCAATCCATCAATCTGGAAGAGGAGGTTTCTTGAAATGCTCAGACACAAAAGACCATAGGTCTCATCCCTCCTATTGTGCCATTTAATTTTCTCTGTAGCTGCATTGGGCTCTCCCTCTATTGCCATAATTATCTTGTAGAGACCTTTCACTCTCAACAATATCTCCATATCATCTTTCCACTCAAATAAATTGAATTGAGTCAAGATGATCTTCTGAGATTGGTCCATAGCTCAGAAACTGTGCCCTCTAGTCAGCAAAATGCACTCCTAGTCAATATGTAGAACCTGAAATAGCAACACGAAAGGAGAGAAATTGATCTACAAATACTCTAATACCATGTGGAAATTGATCCAAATAGATAGAACAATTACACTCACAAAATTGCTAATCAAACATGCAAAATTCACACCAAAGGAGACTGAAATCGGAGCATAACACTAATTTGTATTCAATAAGTGTACAATAACCAACCTTGTGAAGTAATAGGATGTTCTAATATATCATTACATGAGAGAATCGAATGCATAAATATGTCATTTGAAATAGTCAAAAAGTAGTCTTACTAAATCTAGTCAAATCCCCCATAGGTGTATAAAGCAGTTTCCAAATCTATGAAGATGCTCACAAATTTTCTAATTCAAGTTGGAAATCTAAAGACGTATGGAAATGCAACTCATGCATTCTTTTATTTGGAGAAAAGGAAGTAAGATGATGTGGGAAAAAAACAAGTCAACTACACCCAGTCTAGCTCTTCCTTTTTCCTTAAATCAGAATAAAACAAGGAATCTTTTCAAAAAAAGAAGATATGTGCTTTGGAGGATCTGGAATAAAGTAGACATGCTAAATTTTGTTTCCGGGATGTTTCCCAACTGATCCATGACTCATTTTTAGCATGTGTTGACTTCTAGGAATTCTAGAAGGCAACTAGCATAGAATGGAATCTAGGAAACTCGGTAATAAGACAAAAATAATTAAAATTAATGTCTAAGGTAGGTAACTATGGGTTGATTATTCCAACAAAAATACGCATATTGAATACATTCATCAACAAGATTCCCATTTGTTTAAATTATGAAACTAAGTTTAAGATATTTTAGATAATCTACAGGGTTAATTTTTATTTTGCACGCTAATCTATTTTCTTAAAACATAAACTCAACCATTAATTCCTAGATAGGATTTTAAAGTTTAAATCCTCTTAGCTTTTTATTTAAACAGTTCTAGAAGGTTTAAATTACAAGCAGTTTAAATTAGATTGAAAACCCTAGTTGTTAGGTAACTAGCAGATGAAGATGCAGCACATGATCCAATATGGAAAACAGCCATGAGAAGAACAACACTTGGGAGCTGGTCGATCTTCCCCCAGGGAGGAAGCTAGTTTAGTGTAAGTGGGTTTACAAAATCAAATTTCTTGCTAATGGTTCACCTTTTAAATATAAGGCCAGATTGGTAGCCAAGGGCTACTCACAGGTACATGGCATAGACTACAATGAGACCTTTGCACCAGTGGCAAAGATGGACTCCATCAGGATAGCCTTAGCCATTGCAGCTTCGAAGCAATGGGAGGTACATCACATGGATGTGAAGTGTACTTTCCTAAATGGAGATCGCACTGAAGATATTTATATGCAGCAGCCTCAAGGATTTGCTACTAATCCATCTCTTGTGTGTAGGCTAAAGAAGTCATTGTATGGGCTAAAGCAATCCCCTAGGGCTTGGTATGCCAAGATTGATAGATTTATGCTATCACTGAATTTTGTTCAATGCAATTCAGATCCAAATGTCTATTTGAATATTATTCAAGGTTCATTAATGATTATTGTTTTGTATGTTGATGACCTTCTCATTACAGGAAGCTCAAAGGATGAAATTGCCTCCTTGAAGGATGAAATGAACCATGCATTCTCAATGACTGATTTGGGCTTATTAAGCCAATTCTTGGGGCTCTAGATTGCTCAAACCAAACAAGGAATAAAATTACATCACTCCAAGTATGCCTTAGATTTGTTGAACAAATTCAACATGAAGGATTGCAAGCCAAGCAAGACTCCTTTCCTTTCAGGAGTTAAGCTTGAAGAAGCTGATTCTTCACCTATGGTAAACAAAACACTGTATATGAAATTGATTGGATGTTTGCTGTATCTTACACGTACTCAACCTAATATTTATTATGCAGTAAGTGTGGCTTCAAGATACATGGATCAGCCTCATGAGATCCATTGGAGAGCAGCCAAAAGGATCCTTAACTTTGTTCAGGGAACAAGGACTCGTGCGATCTTCTACAAAGCTAAATCTGATCTTGATTTGATTGGGTTTACTGTCAGTGATTGGGAAGGTGACAACACAGATTGAAAGTCAACATCAGGATATGTGTTCATGCTTGCTAAAGGACCAATCAGCTGGTCAAGCAAGAAATAGAGTGCCATTGCACTCTCATCTACAGAAGCAGAGTATAGAGGAGTTGTAAATGCAGCAACTCAATGTTTTTAGGTTGTAGGGGTTACGTGGTGAGTATGGCTTCAAATCAGAATAATCAACTACTATCTATTGTGATAATCAGAGAACCATTCGAATCTAAAATGATCCAGTTCAGAGACAGAGAAACAAACACATTGAGATCCATATGCACTACATCAGACAGCTTGTGCATGATGGCACCATTCACCTCCTCTTCTGTTAATCTTTAGAACAACTAGCATATATCATCACCAAATTTTTTTGTGAGAAGACATTCAACAATCTCAAATCACTGCTGGGAATTGTTGATCATGCTGTGAAGCATGAGTCATGACAAGATTTCCAAATTTTGTTTTACTGTCCATGTTTAAGGGAGGATTTTTTCCACTAGGTTTTTGCCTCTTTCCTTGGTTAAATGGGCATGCAGTATGTAAGGGTGACTAAGCCTTGTTTCTAGGCCCTATAATTTTCTGATATTTTACTCATAACAGTTAGGCTTAAAGGGGGGTGTTATAATAATCAACCCATAGTTAGTTACCTTAGAAAATAATTAATCCAATTTTTTTCTTATTTTCATAGTTTCCATATTCCACCTTATGCAAGTTGTCCTCCACACATCCAAAGTGGAAAAAATTGATAAATTTGAGTCATGGAGCACTTGGGAAATGACTTGGAATCAAATCTACTTTATTCCTGGCCTTCCTAATGCATGTCTGCTTTTTCTGAGTTTTAAGGCAATTGGGAAAGTTTGACTAGGTGAAGTTAACTTGTGTTTTGTCCTCATCATCCTCCACCCTTTTCTCCTAAGAAAAGCATGTATGAGTTTTTCTTCCATCATCTATTAGCTTTCCTAATTGGTTTTTCCAATTTGTGAGCTCCTAGACAGATTTGGAAACTACTTTATGTGCCTATGGGGGATTTGCTTAGATTTAGTAAGCCTGCTTTTGACCAAATTTGAATGGAATCCTTATGCATTTGAATCTATCATGTAATTATTTATTGTGGCAGCCTATGACTTCATAGGGTTGGCTATTGTACACTTATTCAATACAAATTAGTGTTCTGCTCCATATTCAGTCTCCTTTGTGTGTAATTTGCATGTGTAATTGGCAATTTTTGTGAGTGTAATTGTTCTAACACCTAGGTTCAATTTCCACAGGTCGCAATCAATGGTCGAGAACATTTCACAATCCATAACTAGCCACGGTGTTAAGAGGAGAAAAGTTGGCGGCAAAAAGAATGGGATGTGGACGGTAGACATGAAAGATTCCTCAAATCAGATGGCTGAGAAGGATCCCAGGGTACAGGTTTCACATCTACTGCAGAGGTCACAGGGGAGGAGGCATTCATGCATGTAATTTCCCCCCATTTTAGATTGGTTGATTCCTCTGACGCCATTCAGGATGAGTCTAAGGTGGAAGTCTTGTCCAGCGACGCTAATTTCCCCGGTTCACAAGTGTGGCACGTGGTTCACTTCAAAGGGAGCCATCAGAAAGATGTAGTTTTGATTCGTTGAGACAACCAACTTGGAAATTACACAAGGCCAAGGGAGGTGATGAACTAAAGTAGCCTGACACCACCGTCACAGTAATTGAAAGGGCAAGAAAGGTCAAATCCACAGCTCTTGAAACCAGCTTGGCATCCACGTGGGAATTGTTTGGAATCTTTCCCATATCGGATAATATGATTGAATGTAAGAAGGACAGATCTACATCTTAGCATCACATGTCACATGCCCCAATTTTGCAAAAATAATTTTATCATATTTGATTTTATTTCAAGACAATATGTTAAATTTTATGCTAAGTTGTAATTGATGACTCAGCAGAGTCAAGGATGTTGAATGTAATTCTGAATATTTTAATTACAAATAAATAAAAGTGGAGACAACAACTTGGGAGAGATGTTAAAAGAGTGTTTACTGGTCAATTTGGTGGAGGATACTGGGTGGAGAGCAAATAGACAAGTGCCAGCATCCTCAAACACTTCCAACTGTTGCAGGTGGAAACCTCCCTACATTTGGGGTCATGATCCCCCAAGAAAGTGGGATCATAGCAGGTGGCTCCATTAATGACAACTAACCCAAAAGGACCTAAGCAATCTTAATAAAAAATACCCATTGAAGAGACCTGAGGCTGATCATTCCAAGAAGAGAACCATTCAAGTGAATGTACTTCAGAGGATTTAATTGGGAAGGGAATTTGGGGAATGTATTTGAGGGGAAAAATGCAAAAAGTGATCTAGTACAGCTTTTCAGTTGAAGGATCTTAGTGTTAAGTGCAGAGTTAGTGTTGAGCCATTGGACTAGTATTTTGCTGCATGCTCCACCAATTCTTAGCCAAGGAAACCGGGAACAGGCTCGGGGGTCCTGAGAAGACGTTGTTTGAGCGCTCTCCAAGAGTTGGTAGGGAGGAATGGCCTCTCAATGCTGTTGTTTTCCATCTTAAACAGGTTCTACAGTATTTTTATTCTTGTCGTGTTAAATGTTCATATGTGAAACTGATTGATTACTAAATATTAAATGCTTAGTATTTAATTGATAGATATTGTAATCTTTTAGTTTATTGAATCACTGAAGTTGAAATTGAGGAAAAATAATCCTAACCTATGTTTTTCCACGTCTGGAATGGACCAGACCGTACTTTAGCACAGGCAGTGTATGCTAAAATAGATGAAGGATATAATAGAAATCTTGAATGAATAGATGTTTATGCATTTCCTATTATCAAGGAAACCTTTTTTGTATGTATTTTTTTTATCAGAAATGACCAATAACCTGTTTATATATGTTTCATATTAACCAGTTTCTATAGGTGAGCACTTTAGAAAAGAAATACAATAACTCAGCACAAGTAGAAGAATCTTTTTATAAATAAGTACTCTAGTAGAAAATAGGTATATTTATACACAACACTTTACTATCTTTCTGAGATTTAGAACTTATAGGATGGAAAACTGTGTTAGGTTACACATATTTCTTTTGTGTATTTTACTTAATAACATGTGTTTAGACAATAGGAGAAGTACATATAAAAACTACTTGTTTACTTTCAGTACAACAAAGATATAAACTAATAAGTATATATAGTCTATTAGTAATCAGAATAGTTTAAAGACTAATAGGTACTATTAACTCAGGAAAATGATATGTGAGATTAATTCTGATATTAAGAAAAAAATGTATTTACTTAGTTTATTTATCTATTTATTTGTTAACCGAACTAAGACAATAGTTACAATAGATAATAAAAAAAGGTTTAGGAAAAGTATCATTCTTTATCAAAAATAGACTCTTTATTAAATTAATGTTTACGAATAATTCTAATGAAAACTTAGCTAACATTTCAGTAAAACAATAATATCATGATAAATATTTAACAATACATGTCTTTGTAGAGATCTACTGTAAATATTAATAGGTTTATTCTGTGCAAAATAATTACAAACATAGACATACGAACTGTTACTTCTAGTTACTGTACTTCCAAGTGTTTAAAATACAAATTTAAGCAAACCCATTACACTATAATAACAATACTGAATAGTAAATGTTTTACAAATAATAGAAGCTCACCTAATAAAACTAAGAATTCTTTAACCAGAGTGTCTTCGAAAAAGAAACCTAGCTCATATTTTTTGAGCGATTAACAAAAGCTATAAATTATTTTCTGATGCAAATAGTTTAAGCGTAGTTCAAACACCTTTAACAAATGCTTAAGCAATTAATAAACGGTACATATTAATACATAGTCGAATAAGATAATAAATCCGAGTACATGGAGTTACATAAATAACATAAGATAAACAGTCATATAAATAACTTAGGTTAGACTGAGTCTGAGCTTAAAAGGAAATCAGAATGTTTTCAAAAGTACTGTGTATCGTATGATAGGTCGTAAGGCTTTAAACTTTTATAGAGTACAAAAACCAGCATTAAGTCGATGCACCCATATTGTAGTATGGGGTTTGAAATAACGAAAACAATAAACCAGGTACCAAAACTACTTTATATAAAATCTTGTTATACAAGAAGGAATCTTTACAAGTCATGACAATGTTCCAGAGTCACCGTGCTGAAGCAAGGGTTTTAAACAAAAAAAAAAATAGTAAATTGAAGAACAACATCCCAGGAATGGGGAACAACCATGTCGTAATTCCTTCCATCTGGACACTGTCCCCTAAGGTCTGTACAAGCAAGGAGAGCCATTGGTAACCAGGGATTACCCGGAGACAGAACGTCGGCCAAATTTTTGAAGTATTTCCTTCCAAGGGTTTTACGAAATGTAACCTATAAACAAAATTCAAAGTATAGTTAGAATTTAGGTTTAGCACTGAATTCATAAAATTTTTCAAAGCTTGCGTTCTTGGTTTAAAGACAAAAGTTACCTGAACTGTGGGAACCGAGGTGAAGAAGTAGGTAGATAGAAACCTCACACACAACATCTATCATTTTTCACCTCGAAATAAAGACAAGGGAGCCATTAAATAACAATAGCACTACAACCAGTGAAAGAAGAAACCAAACCCTCATTTTTCTTTAGTGACAGAGACGACGAAGGACACACAATGCAAGTTACACAATCAACAAGAGCAAGAGCAAGTCAAGGCAATGGCAAAAGACCATGAATTTAACTAGCAACTGTGTAAAACAACCCACTTGCATAGCAAAGTATTGTAAGAAACTTCCAATCATGAGCTATGGCATTAACAGTCACTCAAAAACAATGACCATTCAAAGTATTAAGCAGATAATGGGGATGGAGACAAGTTACTACGAGCGTTCAATGGCCGTAGTAAAACCCAAACCATGCAGAGATCGAACCCTTGAAAAAATAATGATGCAGCTAGGGTTGCAACGAAAAATTTTAAATCACGATTTGCATGGCAAGGAGAGTGCCACGTTTACTCAAATATTTTCACTTCTCTGTGGGTCGTTTGTATAGTTATCATTGCAAACATTCAAACCAAATAATTGAAAATCAATCACCTTATGCATGTAATGATATATATTTTTAATGTAAAGTAAATTCCATATCATTGCCAACAAGTCCATCCTGGACCTTGAACAAGGGTTTTCCAACATTTATTTATAGTGGATAATGTTATAACTAGTGTTGGAAAGAACCGGTTTTACATATTGATATTCGATCCCCTCGTTTCTCAAAATTTTTGCTATTAATATCAATGCTATTATTGTAAGGATTCTCTTAACCTTTGATAATCACACTTATGAAGAAAAGATTAAAAGGTTAGCATAAGCATTGAATATGTTTTAAAATGCTTTAAAAATCTTGGTATTTTATTCATAAGCTATGAATGGTTAAGTCATAAGAATAGAATTAAATTAATATGATGTATAAGGATTTAATAACTCTGGTGTACAATAATAGTTCCTTCACATAAAAAGGAATCGAATGTACTGGGTGTAGGATATAAAACCTATAGGTACTTAATCTTGGAAGCTCCACAATGCTTACCAAGTTCTAAGTCAAATTAGATCAAGGTTAAGCATAGAACTAGAGTTTAAGATAGTAATTTATCTAGGATTTTATTGCACTACTTTTACAATCCAGTAGATAGCAGGGGAATGCGAAGTCATCGCCTAGTGATGCCTTAAATGAAATGGGTAATCCATTCATGATGATAAACTGATAACTTTAACCATGTGGAGTCCTAATTGAATTAAAGTTAAAAGGAAATTTTTTAGGCTTTTGTTCCAAACAACATAGGTCCATTTTAATTATATACAATGATAAGCAGTCCTTTTATTATTATGATAATAATGGCAGTAGACTATTATGTCAAAGGAGGAGTTTTGAACTTTTATCTTGAGATTTTCTAAAACTAGAAATCAAGTAGAGTAATGTTAAATGGAAAGCTTTATCTATCTTAAGATCTTACTAATAAGAGACAAACATAAAGGTGACATTAATAACCTCTATGATACAAAGACAAGATAAAATAGTATTGTTAGTCAAATAAGAGAAATAAACTTTACCTTGTGGAGTCTTGAGTCTTCTAAGAAGAATATTTACACTAGCAGTATATTTCTATTCTAAGAAGTATATCTGGTTCAAACGCCTTAATAAACTTTTAACTGGGTCAAAATTTATCTGTCAAGCCTGTAAAGATGTAGAAAATCCAGATACGTTAGTAGTTGCTAAGTAAGTCTCGACTAGAAAATGACTCCTCACCTACTTGTCATTCAAAACCATTAGAAGAACTAATTAATAAATTGCAAATTACTTACATTACGTATCAAAATTAAAACATCATTAATTTTTATATGTTTATTTATCTTTGTCTATTTCATATCTTATGATTACTACTAACAGATGTCCAACTGCAACTGTAACTTTTTATGCTATCTCAAAATTTTAATTTTTTGTGAAAATTTGGGTTTTGACATATGGTATCAAAGCACAAGGTTCAAACACTAGACCTTGATGAAGCCCAACTAGATTCCATGAAACAGTAAACTAAATTATTATTTTGATGTATTTTTTTTCTTTTAAATGTTATTCAACAGAGAATTGTTTTCTGAAGTTTAATAGGCAGGTATGGAAAGGCTGGAAGAGTATGTAGAGGAGGAGTCTCCAGTTAGTGAAATAGAAAATATACCAAGAGATACTATACCAAAGGATTTAACTACCAATTCCTCAGAATTGTTACAAACTGTAAAGGACCTAAAAACTAAAATGGAGTCTGTAAAGCGAGAAAATGAAAGGATTCGGAGGGCTCAAGAAGAGGTGAATCAGATCCTAATTGAGAAGTTTCAAACTAAGGGTAGGGGTAGAAGAACTAAATCAGAAGATACCAATAATCAACCTAAATCTAAAAAGATGAAACATACTAAAACTGAAAGTAGTTCATATTTTGAAGTGTTTGATGAACAACTAAATTACCATTCTACCAGTGATAGTAGTGATTATAATCAGTACACTAAAAAGAGGAAATACAAACCTTATGAGGATATTTTTGGAGAATTAAAAAAGATAAAAGCACCAACCTTTAATAGAGAGACTGAGAAGGAGGAGGAAGTTGAATCCTGGTTATTTGGGATAAAGAAGTACTTCCAAATCTATAACTATTCTAACCAGTTAAAGGCTAGAATGGCTATTTATAACCTCTCAGAAAAGGCTCACATTTGTTGGTAGGACTTGAAAAGAGTTAAGCGCATAAAAGAGAAAAATGTAAACTAGAGTACCTTTAAGAGGTATTTCGAAAACAAATTCTTGTCTCAACAGTATTATGAGGAGAGAGCCAAAGAGTTTTATGAGCTGAAGTTAGGATCAATGACAATAAAGGATCTAAACAACAAGTTATTAAGTCTACTTAGGTATGTCCCATACCTTGTGGATGAGAAACCAAAAGTACAATGATTCCTTAGCTGTATACCTTGTCATATTAAATATAGAATTGAATATGATAACCAAAAGACCTTGGAGGAAGATATGAGAAAAGCCAACTTCTGTTTTGAGGAGAATTAGAAGAAAGAATGTTTGGCCAACTAGAAAGCTAAGAAAAATAATAATCAGTTTGAACAAAAGAAGAAGAATTGTGTGCCTAATAGAAATTTTAAAAAAAATAAGGCCAAAAATTATTCTAATAACAAGAAATTCCAAGGAAATAAGAGAAATACACCCAACAATCAGAAGAATTCTATAGGTAAGGAATTTGCTAATAATCATGGAAATTTTACCAAGAACTGTGAGCGCAAAGAGCCTATCAAGTGTTGGTAGTGTAATGGCCCACACTATGCTTCAATCTGTCCAAACCAAAAGAAGAGTGTTAGCAACATTCATACCATACAGGAGGAGATGACCATTGGGGAACTAGCAAGGAGCATGCCTAGAATCAATGCAACCTTGGAGAACCGACAAGCTAAATAACAGACTTCCATGGTGGAAGTAGAAGGTATGAAAAATCAAACCCTTGTAACTATTTTGATTGATCCAGGAGCTAGTCTCAGTTATATTGCACCCCAAATAGTAGAAAAATGTAAGTTATCTGTTGAAAAATTTGAGAATTCATGGTTAGTTCAGTTGGCCACTGGTGCGAAAAGAAAAGTAACTTGTTTTGTTAAAGAATGTGCAATAGCTATGGATAAATTTGAAACTATTGTTAAAATTAATGTTTTGCCTCTTGGTTCTTATGATTTGGTAATTGGTATGGACTGGTTAGAACAACATAGAGTAATTTTAAACTGTTATGATAAAACTTTCACATGATTAAATAGTGATGTTTAAACAGTAAGTGTTAATGGAATACCTATAAAAAACACCATAAGGCAGGAATACCAGTCTTAAAAGAATATGTTGATGTATTCTGAGAAGAAATTCTAGGACTACCTTCGAAAAGGGAATTGGATTTCACCATTGAACTAGTACCGGGTGTAGTGCCTAGCTCAAAGGCCCCTTATCGAATGAACATACTATAAATTAATGAATTAAAGTCTCAATTAAAAGAACTAATTGATAAAAAGTATATTCGACCCAGTGTGTCTCCCTGGGGGGCACCTGTCATCTTCGTCAAGAAGAAGGATAGAACTATGTGACTTCGCATAGAGTACCATCAGTTAAACAAGATGGCCATCAAAAACCGATATTTGTTACCCACCATAGATGATTTGTTTGATAAACTACGTGGATCCACAGTCTTTTCAAAAATATATTTAAGGTCTGGATATCATCAAGTGAGGATTAAAGATGAAGACATCTTTAAGATAGCTTTTAGAACAAGATATGGTCATTACGAATTTGTCATAATGTCGTTTGGGCTTACTAATGCCCCAGTTGTTTTCATGTGTTTAATGAACAATGTGATGCATAAGTATTTAGATAAGTTTGTATTCGTGTTTATCGACGACATTATAATCTATTCAAAAACTGAAGAAGAACATAAAAAACATCTAAAAATTGTTTTGCAAGAGTTGCGAGAACATCACCTGTTCGTAGAATTTAGTAAATGTGATTTCTTCAATGATAAGATTCAGTATTTAGGTCATGCAGTGACCAAGGAAGGAATTTCCGTAGATCCTAAAAAGATAAGGGAAATTGAAAATTGACCGGTTCCTAAGGATGTGAGGGATGTTTGATCTTTCATGGGCATTATCGATTACTACCGGAGGTTCATTGAAGGTTTTTCAAGGATAGCAAATCTGATAACTTACTTGCAGAAGAAAGGAAAGAAGTTCGATTGGAATCATAAATGTGAAGAAAGATTTAAAAAGTTAAAAAATTTATTAACTAGTGCACCTATTTTAAGAATAACCGATCCGAACAAAGGATTTGTAGTGTGCAGAGACACCTGCAATGATGGCTTAGGTGGTGTTCTGACTCAATAAGGGCATCTTATTGCCTACGAGTCGAGAAAGTTAAAAATTCATGAAAAGAATTTTGCAACTTACGATATGGAATTAGCAGCTGTTATACACGCTTTAATGATGTGGCGACATCACCTAATTGGTAGAAAATTTATTTTAATGACTGATAATAAAGGATTGAAGTATCTGTTAGATCAGCCTAATTTAAATACCAGATAAGCTAAGTGGTTAGCTTTCTTAAGCGAGTATGATTTTGAAATTCAGCATATAAAACGTAAAGAAAATAAAGCTGTTGATGCATTAAGTAGGAATGTAAGGCTGAATTTTGCAGCAGCTATCAGCACCTATGTTTCAGACTTAGATGAACAAATTAAAGAAGGAATAGAACAAGATGAAATTTACCAGAATTTGCAAGCTAAAGCTAAAGAAAATCCAATGAAAAAATTAAGTAAAGGTTACAGTTTAAATGAAAAAGAATTTTTACTGTATAAAGATAGAATGTATGTATCTAACGTACCTAAAGTTAAGATGCTAATTTTGGATGAAATTCATAAAGCTCCATATTCAGGTCATCAATGTTATCAAAAGACTATAACCATGTTAATAAAAGAGTATTTCTGGCCAAATATGAAAACTGAAAGAGCAGAATATATTGCTAGGTGTTTTGAATGTCAACAGGTAAAAACTGAACATCAATACCCAGTTGGTTTGCTTCAGCCTTTACCCATTCCTAGCTAGACATGGGAGATAATTAGTCTATATTTTATTACTGGGCTGCCTAGAAATCAAAATCAGAATGATTCAATCATGGTAGTAATTGATAAGTTAAGCAAAGCAACTCACTTTATACCTGTTAAAACTACTTATAATGCTGCAAACATAGGTGATCTTTTTCTAAAACAGATTTTTCGATTGGATGGAGTACCAAAAGTCATAATCTCAGATAGAGATCCTAAGTTTATAGGAAACTTTTGGAAGTCTTTGTTTAAAGGGTTAAACACCACATTAAATTTTAGTACTTCTTTTCATCCTCAAACAGATGGACAAACTGAAAGGGCAAACCAAGTATTAGAAGATCTATTAAGAATGTATGTGAAAGACTAGCCTGGTAAATGGGAGAACTATTTACATCTGGTAGAATTTGTTTATAATAATAATTAATATACATCAGCCAGATTTAGTCCTTTTGAAATTTTATATGAACGAAAATGTAATACACCTATCTCTTGGAGTAATCCAGTGGATAGATTGGTATTAGGTCCTGAACTATTAAAAGAAATGGAAGAAATTGTAAAACATGTGCAAGATAATCTGAAAGTTGCACATGATTGGAAAAAAAGTCAAGTAGACTTAAAAATAACTCCAAAGGAGTTTCAGGTAGGTGAACATGTGTTCATCAAGGTAAGGCCCAAAAAGAGCTCTCTGCGATTGGGGAGTTGTGCAAAATTGGCACCTCGTTACTGTGGTCCATTTGAAATTTTGTTTAGGATTGGGAAAGTAGCTTATCAATTATCATTACCACCAAATTTAAGAGTACATAATGTTTTTCACATTTCCATATTAAGGAAATATGTTGATGATGCTACTCATGTTGTTAACTGGAATGATGTACAGGTGGAACTAGAAGGAGATTTTCTAGTGGAACTGAACTATATCCTCAGGTGGAGGGAGATCACACTTTGGAAACGCACCATTGGATAGGTGAAGGTGCAATGGAAGCGCCTTATTTTAGAGGAAGCACCTGGGAATTGGAAATTAAAATGTGAGATGCATATCCAATTCTGTTCCAAGGGAATTCCAAGGATGAAGAATAAATAACATCGAGGACGATGTTATATTCTAAGGGGGTGTGTATGTCACATGCCCCAATTTTGCAAAAATAATTTTATCATATTTGATTTTATTTCAAGACAATATGTTAAATTTTATGCTAAGTTGTAATTGATGACTCAATAGAGTCAAGGATATTGAATGTAATTCTGAATATTTTAATTATAAATAAATAAAAGTGGAGACAACAGCTTGGGATATCTGTTAAAAGAGTGTTTACTGGTCAAATTGGTGGAGGAGACTAGGTGGAGAGAAAATAGACAAGTGGAAGCATCCTCAAACACTTCCAACTATTGCAGGTGGAAACCTCCCTACATTTGGGGTCACGATCCCCCAAGAAAGTTGGATCAGAGTAGGTGGCTCAATTAATGACAACTATCCCAGAAAGGCCTAGGCAATCTTAATAAAAATACCCATTAAAGAGAGCCGAGGCTTCTCAGTCCAAGAAGAGAACCATTCAGGTGAATGTACTTTAGAGGATTTCATTGGGAAGGGAATTTGTGGAAGGCGTTTGAGGGGTAAACTGCAAAAAGTGATCTAGTACAGCTTTTCAGTTGAAGGATCTTATTGCTGAGTGCAGAGTTAGTACTGAGTCATTGAACTAGTATTTTTTTGCATGCTCTACCAGTTATCAGCCAAGGAGACCAGGAACAGGTTAGGGGGTCCTCAGAAGATGCTATTTGAGTGCTCTCCGGGAGTTGGTAGGGAGGAACGGCCTCCCAATGCTATTGTTGTCTAGCTTAAACAGGTTCTATAGTCTTTTTATTTTTATTGTGTTAAATTTTCATATGTGAGACTGATTGATTAATAAATATTAAATTCTTAGTATTGAATTGATATATATCGTAATCTTTTAGTTTATTGAATCACTGAAGCTGAAATTGAGGAAAAATAATCCTAACATATGTTTTTCCATGTCTAGAATAGAAATCTGGAATGAATAGATGTTTATGCATTTCCTATTATCAGAGAAACCTTTTCTGTATGTATTTTTTTTATCAGAAAAAACCAATAACCTATTTATATATGTTCCATATTAACTAGTTTCTATAGGTAAGTACTTTAGAAAATAAATACAATAACTCGGCACAAGTAGAAGGATCTTTTTATAAATAAGTACTCTAGTAGAAAATAGGTATATTTATACACAACACTTTGCTATCTTTTTGAGATTTAGAACTTATAGGATGGAAAACGGTGTTAGGTTACACATATTTCTTTTGTGTATTTTACTTAATAACCTGTGTTTAGACAATAGAAGAAGCACAGCTAAAAACTACTTGTTTACATTCAGTACAACAAAGATATAAACTAATAAGTATATATAGTCTATTAGTAATCATAATAGTTTAAAGACTAACAGGTAATATTAACTCAGGAAAATGATATGTGATATTAATTCTGATATTAAGAAAGAAAATGTATTTACTTAGTTTATTTATTTATTTGTTGGTTAACCAAACTAAGACAATAGTTACTATAGATGAAAAAAAAGGGTTTAGGAAAAGTATCATTCTTTATCAAAAACAAACTCTTTATTAAATTAATGTTTACAAATAATTCTAATGAAAACTTAGCTAACATTTTAGTAAAACAATAAGATTATGATAAATATTTAACAATACATGTCTTTGTAGAGCTCTACTGTAAATATTAATGGGTTTATTCTCTGCAAAAGTATTACAAACACAGACGTACGAACTGTTACTTCTAGTTACTGTACTTCCAACTTTTAAGTGTTTAAAATACAAATTTAAGCAAACCCATTAGACTACAATAACAATACTGAATAGTAAATGTTTTACAAATAACAAAAGTTCACATAATAAAACTAAAATAATTCTTTAACTAGAGTGTTTTCGAAGAAGAAACCTAGCTCATATTTTCTGAGCGATTAAAACAAGCTATAAATTATTTTCTGATGCAAATAGTTTAACCTTAGTTCAAACACCTTTAAAAAAAGTTTAAGCAATTAATAAACAATACATATTAATACACAGTTGAATAAGATAATAAATCCAAGTACATAGAGTTACAAAAGCAACATAAGATAAATAATCATATAAATAACTTAGTGTAGACTGAGGAACTGTGTATCGTATGATTGGCCATAAGGCTTTAAACTTTTATAGAGTACAAAAACTAGCGTTAAGCCGATGCACCCATATTGTAAAATGGGGATTGAAATAACTAAAAAAACAAACAAAGTACCAAAAATACTTTATATAAATATTTTTATACAAGAAGGAAGCTTTACAAGTCACGGCAGTGTGCCGAAGTCACCCTACTGAAGCAAGGGTTTTAAACAAAAAAACTAGTAAACTGAAGAACAAAATCCCAAGAATAGGTAACAACCATGCCATAATTCCTTCCATCCGAACACCGTCCCCTAATTTCTGCACAATAAAGGAGAGCCATTGGTAACCAGGGCTTACCCGGAGACAGAATGTCGGCCAAATTTGTGAAGTATTTCCTTCCAAGGGTTTTACGAACTGTAACCTGCAAACAAAATTCAAAGTATAGTTAGAATTTGGGTTTAGCACTGAATTCATAATTTTTTTCATAGCTTGCATTCTTGGTTTAAATACGAAAGTTACCTGAACTGTGGGAACCGAGGTCAAGAAGTAGGGAGACTGAAACCTCATGCACAACATCTATTGTTTTTCACCTGGAAGTAAAGACGAAGGAGCCACGAAGGAACAATAGCACTGCAACCAGCGAAAGAAGAAACCAACGCCTCATTTTTTTACAGTGATAGAGATGATGGAGGACACACAATGCAAGTTACATAGTCAACAAGAGCAAGAGAAATTCAAGGCAGTGGAAAAAGACCACGACTTTAACCAATGACTATGTAAAACAACTCACTTGCATAGTGAAGTATTGTAAGAAACTTCCAATCATGAGCTATGGCGTGAACCCTCACTCAAAAACAACGATCATTCAAAGTATTACGTAGATAGTGGGGATGGAGGCAAGCTACTACGAGCGTTCAATGGATGCAGTAAAACCCAAACCATGCAGAGACCAAACCCTTGACAAAAGAATGATGGAGCTAGGGTTGCAACGAAAACTTTTAAATCACGATTTGCATGGCAAGGAGAGTACCACATTTACTCAAATATTTTCACTTCTTTGTGGGTCGTTTGTATAGTTATCACTGCAAACATTCAAACCGAATAATTGAAAATCAATCACCTTATGCATGTAATGATATATATTTTTAACGTAAAGTCAATGCCATATCATTGACAACAAGTCAATCCTCTACCTTGAACACGGGTTTTCCAACGTTTATTTATAGTGGATAATGTTATAACTAGTGTTGGAAAGAATCGGTTTTACATATTGATTTTTGATGCCCTCGTTTCTCAAAAAAATTGCTATGAATATAAATTCCATTAATGTAAGGATTCTTTTAACCTTTCATAATCACACTTATAAAGAAAAGATTAAGAGGTTAGCATAAGCATTGAATATGTTTTAAAATGCTTTAAAAATCTTGGTATTTTAGTCATAAGCTATGAATGGTTAAGTCATAAGAATAGAATTAAATTAATATGGTGTATAAGGATATAATAACTCTGGTGTACAATAATAGTTCCTTCACTTAAAAAGGAATATAATGTATTGGGTGTAGGATATAAAACCTACAGGTACTTAATCTTGGAAGCCTCACAATGCTTACCAAGTTATAAGTCAAATTGGATCAAGGTTGAAGATAGAAGTAGAGTTTAAGATAGTAATTTATCTAGGATTTTATTGCACTACTTTTACAATTTATTGGATAGTAAGGGAATGTGAAGTCATCTCCTAGTGATGTCTTAAAGAAAATGGGTAATCCATTCACGATGATAAACTAATAACTTTAACCATGTGGAGTCGTAATTGAATTAAAGTTTAAAATAAATTTTTTCAGGCTTATGTTCAAAATAGTATAGGTCCATTTTAAATATATACAATGACAAGCAGTGCTTTTATTATTGTGATAATAATGTCAGTAGACTATTATGTCAAAGGAGGAGTTTTGAACTTTTATCTTGAACTTTTCTAAAACTAGAAATCAAGTAGAGTAACATTAAAACGAAATCCTTATCTATCTTAAGATCTTACTGATAAGAGACAAACAGAAAGGAAACATTAATAACTTCTATGATACAGAGACAAGGTAAAATAGTATTGTTATTCAAATAAAAGAAATAAACTTTACCTTGCTTATTCTTGAGTCTTCTAAGCAGAATCTTTACACTAGCAGTATATTTCTATGCTAAGAAGTATACCTGGTTAAAATGCCTTAATAAACTTTTAACTGGGTCAAAATTTACCTGTCAAGCCTGTAAAGATGCACAAAATGTAGATACGTTAGCAGTTGCTAAGTAAGCCTCAACTAGAAATTGACTCGTCACCTACTTTTCATTCAAAACCATTAGAATAACTAATTAATCAATTGCAGATTACTTACATTACGTATCAAAATTAAAACAACATTAATTTTTATATGTTTATTTATCTTTGTCTGTTTCATATAATATGATGACTGCTAAAAAATGTCCAACTGCAACTGTAACTTTTTATGCTATCTCAAAAGTTTAAATTTTTGTGATAATTTGGGGTTTTGACATCACATGTGCCACCATCAAAACGACCAATATTCTAAGGGTATAGATCTTTCTGGGTTGTGTCGGATTTCCCTATATAACCCCATATTCTGGAGATCTTTTGATACATGGACATGTGTAGATGATAAGAAGTATCGAGTTGAATGCAGAGAAGTGTCGAGTTTCTTCACAGGAAACCATGGTTGTGTGGTTCGAGAAATTAGTTCGACAAGAGGTACTCTTGGTAGGAAAACATAGATTTGTGTTTTGTTTATCCATATCAGGATATCATCAACCCACGGGGCACAAATGTTAAATACCAAGGAGGGTTTCACACGCTTCTACACAACCCGGTCTCTGGGTGTGCAGTGCATGGGTTTTGACATCCTAGTGACATCCCTCCAATGCTCCCAGTTGCAGTCATGACCTCTGAAGTCCCAGCTCACAGTGGTGGTAGAACTGTTGGATCGAATGCTCGTTCTGGGACCAAGCAGGTCCAGAGCCTTCAACACCACCACTAGGATCTCCACTTCATTATGTGGTCGTGGGAGAGGAGAGGGTCAAATGCACACCCAGTTGCATGGCTTATGGGAGAACCCTCCTTGTAGGAATAAGAAAGAAGTACAAGGATGATAAGCTTCTTAAGTCGTTTATCATCACCAAGTGCATGGCCCCATTTTTTTGGCCTCCTCCTATAACAGTGTTACCAAATGAAGGATGGGTCGGGAAAACGATTAGATAGTGGATTCAGGTCTTCTTGTCAGCCTTTAGGTGAAATGATCTGGAAGAAGCAGCCCAGTTGAAGAAAGAAAGGGATATACCTGAAGAACCCTAAGTAAACAACTGACTATTAGCATGTCGCATGGCGATCACTTTCACGAAGTGGAATGGGAGAAAGTTCTATGCTGTCAATCCACGTTATCACATGCCATGTATCCATAATGTTTATTGTTTATTTGTAAAACATGGCAATAGTTCCACTCCATGTACTATTAACGCATGATAGTGACTTGTAACAATTTACAAGTCGCTAGCCTCAGCATTAGAATAGTATAAATACACTATCGATAGAGGGATATAGGAGTTGGTTGGATTGGGAAACATTCTAGGGATGACCCTCTCCATTGTAAATAATATTTGATGCCTATGTTATGAATAAAATTGCAAAGGAAGAGTTGTTTCTCATGGCAGAGATTCATGTGTCATTGCTTCACCCAATATGTACCTTCTTTTACATTGTAATGTGCTTCCTATTTTCATTCCAATTTGTCAATTGCTTTCATGTCTGCAAATTAGTGTATAATAATTAGGAATTCCTACTCACTATGCTCTGGCTATTGTTCCACATATTTATCAAGTTTCTTCTAAAGTTGCATGGAATTCATCTTGCTGGTGCTCCATGTCATGGGATTTTCTCTCTTGTCCTACAACCTCCCGCTAAAAATCTCATGTTTGGGAGATCAGCGGCTACCTTGCCTTTGTTTGCAACCCCATGCCATTCCTTTCCTTATGCAAGTTTAGCCTACACAGGTTTTCGACTCCATTTCCAATGGTCCCTTACCTCGATAATCACACCTTACATCTCACCTTGATACACTTTGTCCCATTCAGGATCCTGGCCCCTTGAATATCGTTGATAGAAAATATTACACTGATTAGACTCCAACGACAAAAATGAGAGATCCCTCTTTGATTGCACAAGGCTGGAGGCGCAATCTAAAGTGGTTTTGCAATTACTCGAGAGTAGGCCTTCCACAACCTCTGGGATCATTTCCGATGCTAATAGCACAACAATGTTTTATTTATAGTGTATAGAAGCCTTGTTCCTATAATAAAACAAGAGGTCATCTAGTTCAGTAGGTAAGTTTTAGAGATGTAGATGCATAGGTCAATTCCATCTCATATATGTTTCAATAGTATGAAAAAAGAGAAATGAAAAGATAAATCAATTGGAATTGATCATTATCATTTTTTTCAAAAGAGAGGAAGGGAATAATATAAAGAAACCTATTACCATGGATTAATTAAAAAATGTGTTATTCAAATTCACAAAATATAAAATCCTAGGTCCTGATGGATGGCCTATGGAGATTTTTATATATTTTTTTGACATAATAGAAAAGGAAATACTGGAAATGGTTGAGTTTTCTAGGAGAGAAAGTACTATGTTTGGATCCATCAATTCTACTTTTACTTTCCTTATCCCAAAAAAAATACAACTTATGCACCTCTCATTTTAGACCCTTAGCCTTGTGTAATCTCATATACAAGATGGTAATGAAAGTTATTATTGATAGGATAAATTCAAAGCTTTCAGAAGTGATCTCTAAAGAACAATTTGTACTTTTATCAAATTGACAAATTTTGGATGCTATTGGTGTATCATAGGAGTTCCTCCATTCTTCAAACATGAAAAATATCAACTCTTTAGCTATGAAGTTGGATCTTGTGAAATCCTATCGTAAGGTAAATTCATTTTTCCTCAGAATTATTTTGCTTTAGATTGGTTTACATGTGAAGGTTAAAAATTAGATAATTGCTTATGCAAAATTAAGAAGACTTTGTTGTATTGGCAAACATATCTCCGATAAAATTTGGAAGCTTGAGAGAAATAAGACAGGTGTATCCTTGATACCCCTTACTACTCTTATTGGTAATTGAATGTTTAAGTAGGATGATCTCAAAATCTAGCAAGGAAGGAAATTTTACACATATTGAAATTTCTCATGCCCTTAAAATCACACATTTATTTTTTTGTTGACGATGCGATTTTTCTTTTTCCTACTAAGATAAGTGAATGGAGGACTCTTCATGATATATTGTTTATCTCTTCTTGGCATATGGTATGATATCATTTTGGAAAATTCCTATTTGCAATATCCTTAATTTTGAACTTAACAATAATGGGGATGAGTCCCATTGCAAATAAGTTACTTTGATGTTCATATTGTATATTGGGCATAAGACCCCACTGCACATGAGTATGATGATTTGTTATATATATTGGGCATAATCCAATGCATATGTGTATTTATTCTATGTGAGATTGTATATGTTGGGCATGGACCCTTATGGACAAGATTGTTTTTGTAGGACGAAGTACTGGATACATTGTATGATCTATCTTAAATGCATATATTGAGGTCAATATTTTCATTAAATATGAAGAAGAATGGATGCATGATTGATTTCTACAATGTGGGCGTGGACCCTGAAGCACGTGAGTGATGATCATTTGTGTTGAGTCCAAGCTCTAGAGCACATGAGTGATTAGATTTTGTGTTGAGCGCTGGCTTTGGAACACATGAATTATGATATTTTTTGTGCTAAGAAAAATATCTGGAACACATGAAATATAATAATTGGAAGTGTTGGAATAAGTCATGGAGCATTCCAAATTAATGTTGAGCATAATCTCTGGAGCATCAGATCTTTGGAAATTGTATCCCTAGGCATATTATACAAGTATGTCCTAGCATTAGTGCTGAGCGAGAGGCTCTGA
>LPNX010046019.1:90684-123987 GCA_001517045.1 Pseudotsuga menziesii
CTTTACCTAACTGAAGTTTAACTTCCCTTTTTTCTAAAGATTGTCTATAAAGACCTAAGCCAAGGAAAGGATTGGAGATCCAATTTGAGTTGATCATTATTCCTAATAATGTTGAAGAGAATTTCCAAAACCATAAGAAATCTTATACAAAAGCTCATATACTAGATAAGAGAATACTCACCTTTAGGAGCTCTATACTACTTGCATGTTGGAACTTGCTTGTGGCGATCCGGACTAAAACCAGGAATGGTTTCGAGTTATGGTTGGGAATAACATGGTAGCTCCCAATTTATCCAGTTAATATATTTGAGGTCAGATTTAGCTAAGTTTTTTTTAATTCTGTGTGTTTAAGTGTTTAGGCTTCCTATCCATTAATAAACCGAAAGTTGCAGGTATGAGGTTTTTACCTTCTCTAGTTTTTACATATTTGTAATAATTAGTATTTATGCTCTTGACTCAAAATTGTGGAAATTGAACCCAAGAGATAGAATAATTACACTCACAAAATTGCTAATCAAACATGCAAAATTCACACCGAAGGAGACTGAAATTGGATCATAACACTGATCAGTATTCAAGAAGTGTACAATATCCAACCTTGTGAAGTAATAGGCTGCTGCACTATATCATTACATGAGAGAATCGAATGCATAAATATGCCATTCTAAATATTAAAAAAGTAGGCTTACTAAATCTAGTCAAATCCCCCATAGAGGCATAAAGCAGTTTCCAAATCTATGAAGATGCTCACAAATTTTTTAAGTCAAGTGGTAAAGATAAAGAGGGATGGAAAGACAACTCATGCATTTTTTGATTTGGAGAAAAGGAAGGAGGATGATGTGGGAAAAAGACAAGTCAACTACACCTAGTCTAGCTTTCCATTTTTCCTTAAATCAGAATAAAACAAGGCAACTTTTTAGAAAAAATAGATATGTGCTTTGGAGGATCTGGAATAAAGTGGACATGCTAAATTTGGTTTCTAGGATGTTTCCCAAGATCTAGATGACTCATTTTTAGCATGTGTTTACTTCTAGGAGTTGTAGAAGGCAACTAGCATAGAATGGAATATAGGAAACTAGGTAATAAGACAAAAATAATTAAGATTAATGTCTAAGGTAGGTAACTATGGGTTGATTATTATAACATCCACCCTTAAGCATGAATTTATGAGTAAATATTAGAAAACTATAGGGCCTAGCAACAAGGCTTAGTCACCCATTACATACTGCTTGTCCATACAACCAAGGAAAGAGACAAAAATCCAGTGGGAAAATCCTCCCTTAAACATGGATAGGAAAAACAATTTTTTGGAAATATTGTTATCAATCATGCTTCACAACATGATCATAAGTCCCCAGTAGTGATTTGAGATTTTTGAAGATATTCTCACAAAAAACTTTGGTGAAGATGTCTGCTACTTGTTCTGAAGATGCACAGAAAAGTAGATCAATGGTGCCATCTGTTGGGCAATAGGGAAGAACCGGGTTTAATCCTTTTATGTCGCACCAACAAAAGACCCACAGTGTTGGCCCTTTCGGCAACAACCTACGCACAGGTTGCAGTCTCACCCGAAACAACTTATGGGGTGCCGCAGAATTAGGTTTCTGCAAGCAGAGAGGGATATTACTGTACCTTAGCCTTTAATAACTTATTAAACAACAATTACACGACTTTATCATTCACTGATATACAAATTTGCAGATAGATAAACAACCGTGACTTGCTTAACCCGCTACAGGGAATTCACAGCGAAGCTTGCTACTAGCAGTGATCTAATTTATCAAATGTATACAGTTATTAATGCATAAAAGACAACAGAAAGAGAAGCAACACAAGAAACCACAACACTAGATATAACATGGTTCACCCCCAGTGTAGGGGCTACATCCACAAACTGTGTTTTATTCAACTGGCTACAAAACCACAGTTGATCTGCGCACTAAGGTGAAGATCCCTTTAGTCCTTAATAGCCACGCACACAGCAGCAAGCCTTTGCGCACACAACTGCAGATCTTTCCTTAACCTTCTTACAAAAACCCTCTGCGCACATAGCTGCAGAGTTCATCCATGCACTCAGCTGGGACTTAACCTTTCCTTACATAATCAACCTTAGCTTCTCCTTTCTTTCTTTACATAAAAAAGCCTAACTTTTCTTATTTACAAAAATGCCTATTTATACATTGCGCTATTACAAAACCATGGCTTCAAACCATGGGCAACCAAAACCCTAAACCCTGGATTTAAACCATGGGTTTATTACAAAAAGAGGTTCTGACTACCCCAACACCCCTAAGAATATTTTGACCCATAACTCCGCTTACAAACAACCGTGGAGTTACCAAAAACTAATAATCCTTAGGGTACGTGTCCCAACAGGCCCCTAAGACTCACTAGTGGCCCGTCCCGGGACACTCTGCGAGGGCTCTGGTGGGAGAATCTTCTACGCGAGAGTCTGGAAGTGACTAGTGAGGTTGTGTAGTATACCATCAGCTGCTTTCTCATTTTCCACCAATTCCTGTAACACTGAAGATGATTCTATGTCAGCCCGTTCCTCCGCAAAAGTGTCATAGGTCTTCAACAGTTTGAGCTGGCTCTCTATAGTATTGCTCAATTCTAATGCTTCCTCAACCAGGGGCTGTAACGCATTCTCTAGCAGCATTACCTTCGTCCTGTAGGACTCAATTTCCTGCTGAAGTTGCTTGCTGCGCTTCATTTTATCCATCTTCTGCATAGGTGGCAGCGTCTTGATTTCTACTCTGACTGCATCTAATTTGTTCTGGCGCAACTTGATGGTTTCCTAGATATTACCTACATCTGGATGGTCCTGTAGGTTCGCCCATGCTTCTATGCTGTCTTCCATCAGTTTTGCAACGCTGGCCACATTATCTGATATCTTTGCTGCTGAAGCGTTGATGTCCCTATGGCGCTATTCTCAGACCTCTGGTGGAGTCTCGGGAGGGATGCGCAGTTGAAGTTCTGCGATTTGGTGCTGGTGTTCTGTCTTCATCCTTTCAATCTCGCTGCGAGACTGCTGGGAATAGTCTCTCAGCTTAACGATTCTCTGCTCTGGTTCATCTTCTCCCTGTATGTCGGAGTCAGAAAGACTCCGACATGCCTCGTCCAATGCTCGCATCAGCGTAGTTGTTTTATGTTCAGCCTCTTTCTTCTTTGTGCTACTTCTTCTAGGCGTGCTGTGAAGATTTTGTTTTGTTTGATGGTGTCTTCCAATTGGAGTTGGGACAATTGGTCTCGTGCATGGATCTCCTTTGTAATAGTGAGCTGGCAGAGGTGCAATTCTGACATGGACATCTTTGTATAATCGAGCCGTACGGTCATACTCATCCGGGTTCGGGAATCTACAATGGGCAGTATCAGAGCTGCGCTTGATACTTGGCCTTGGTGATCTCTGCGTGGCCATTGCCTAATATCCTGATCCATGGGTGCTGTAGTGCTACTTGTCGCAGTACTGTTTGCTGACTTTGCTGCTAACTCTTTTAGCTCCGAAACCCTGTTTGCTATACCGGAGAGCCCAGCAAGATGCAGTTCCGCAAATTCTGACCATTTTTTAGTAAGCGTTCCCGTAGACTGTTCTAGAGCTTGCTCCAGCTCATCCAGCATTATAGTGGTTTCTTCTTCAATATATTTGTCCTTCGACGCTTTTGACTTTTTGCAGGACTGCGGCTTGTTTACCTCTGCTACTTCTGGTGACTTGCGCTTGGTTGATGGGTTAGGATATGATATGGTATTGATCGACTCCTCATCCTGTTCGTCCTGTCTGCCATCTCTGCCCTGGCCATTGCCATCCAGCTATGAATCACTTAGGTCTTCGCTATCTTCTAATGGGCTTTGCTACTGCGCCTGACTGGTACCTGCACCAATATTGGTAGCTAGGGGAACTGGAATAGAGGGTTTTTTTCCTATATCTTTCAACCAGTCCTCCGGCCAGTGCTGGACTATACCCCTGATATCTGGTTCGGTCACTACATATGGTAATTTAAACCATTGATGTCATGGATCTGCACGAGCTTGAATGAAAACATGATGTATATCGGCACTGAAGTTCGCGACGCCCTCATATTTAGAGAACAACTCATTGGTAAGCTGTGGTGTTCGCACAATCTCATAGTGGATACTCATGGCATAAAAGATGAACACAGTGTTCATCATCTACTGAGATACCTTATCTGAGGATATCCATAGGGAGGCATACCTCGCTGCCCCCAGCATGCCTAGGTTTAATTCTACAAACTGGGCTTCGGTGGGTTCTTTCCACCCAACTAATGCAATAAGTATTAAAAGCCAGGAATAATGAAAAGGTCTACCTTTTTCCTGTTCATCACGGGCATCCTCCAGGAACTCCTTCACAAGATATGCAGCCCAATTATAAGTATACCCCTCAGCGCAGTTCATAGCAATCCAGATAACCGGAGTAGGTACTTCAGTTGGCCTGCATTTCTGTATGAGTTTGTAGGCTAAGAGTTCAGCTGCAAAGCAAATGTGTTGTTCCTGAATCGCGGAAGTGTGATACCCCCGTTTCCCCTTGGTGAGGCCAAACCGCTCTTTCATAGTTTGCTTGATCTTTGTATCTTCATGTTTTGACGGAAATTCAGTTCCCGTATCAGGTCCTGCCATTGGTAAACCTGTGATCTTATGAATGAGTGCGGCGTCAATAGGAATTTGCTGGTCCCCTATCCATAAATAGCCATCATGCACTAACGCTAGCAACTGTTTGGCCACTATGGTCACATGTATGCCGCGACCGAAATGGGGAATATCAAGCATCTTGAGTAGGCCAGCTTTGTCCAGGCCCACAGCCCATGGTTGTACTTCCAGTAGTGTGAAATTATCATCTGGGTACTTGACACGGTGCAAGTATTCTGCTAGTTCAAACTGTGGAAACTTTTCATGGTCATTTGTGTCATGATCGCTGTACTTAAGCCAATTGATCTTCCCTGTCATGCTTTCGATCAGCTGGAATCCTTGTGGCAGTGAGGGTGTGGTTAACGTGAATTGCTTTGTACGATGGGGTAACTCGGCACCTAGTTGAACAGGTTGTAGATACAGTGGCCACAGTGGTGCAATGTTCTTCCTACCCCTGGCTGGGACCTGTGCTGAACTAGTGGGATCCATAGGATGATCTGCTGGTGTTTGCCCTGTTTTCCTCTGTCGGTCTTGGTTTCGCTTGGAGCGAACTTTAGTTCTGGACTTTTTCCTGGAAGACCGTGTCTGCATCGGCCGTGGTGCTGCTGGGTGAGCTTCTTCACAGGGATCAATGGCAGGCAGCTGATTAGAGCAGCTTATTAGACCCTCTTGCTCGAATGCTCTTACCAAATCGTCAATCTCTCATTCTGTTGTCATGGGTTCACTCGTAAATCTTGAAGAAATACAGATACAATTTTCCCTAACTTAGGCATCTTCTTATACACGCCATCAATCAAATCGGGCAGGACGGTCCATTGAAGGCACCAAATCTGACGAAAATCTTGTCCAAGTGGAGCTCGATTTTCGATACTGGTCTTAGTACAAGCATTTAAGGCAATTAAAACACTACCGCCGCCAATTTGGATTCTTCCCAATGGTTGGATTTTAAGCCTCACTATGTTTGTGGTCTTCGGTAGAATCATGGTGTGAGCTTCATGCCAACAAGCACTCTCGGCACAGTATTGCCCTTCGACCCGTCCTGGGAATGCCGGTGATAGGACTGTTAGGTTTGATGGGCTGGCTTTTTGGTTCTGCCCCTTGGTTTGGTATTCAATTCCACGTCGGAGCTTGGCCTCCATATACCAGTTTTGTGCTATAGGTTCCCAGGTGTACATGAACTTAGGCACCCATTCCTCATGAGGTATGTTGTCCCATGCTGCATAACTTTGCCTCAAATGTTCCTGAGGGATATTCTTCCCATTGAACTTACTTCGCACCTCTTTGAAGTGGTTTATGAATCCGAGCGCAGAAATTTCTGGTAGGCTCCCCAACTGGGAGTGGACTCTTTGTGATCGGTCCACCCTGCTGCTGTAGCTCCTAATGCTGTCTCCAGAGTCTGCATTCTCTGTGAATGAAGGGCTTGTACAATAAATTATCCAGGGTCTATCCACCCAACAAATGTATGAAACTCTCTGGGTTGTGCACTAAGGCATCTAAGAGACTTAGTGATTTTCGCGCACCTATGGCCATGTAGCTCGTATAGTCGATTCTACCAATTATCTAGGACATCGTCTGAATCAGACATGTAGGAGCTATCACATTGCCAATCTAGTATGCCATCAGCATTAGGCTCGACCTAATCTACTTCCTGGGCTGTAATGTTGTAGATGTGGTCTAGAGTATCCTGCTCCGCTTCGTCTCTGATTGGTTCTGTATATCTTTCTCCTTGGGATGGGTCGAGGGGTATGATAACTCGCAGACCATTTACTTCGAAGGTCATCTGTCTCCTCTTAGGGTTGATGATTGCAGCATTTTCCATGGCCCACTCGATTCCCAACAGGGCTGGATAACGGTTGCTGTCATCAATGATCTCAATAACTTCAAAATCCGCTAGAGTGCTTACCCCATCAATATCTATGGGAACACTAAGAAGTCTCCCTAGGGGAAAAATCCTTTGGTGGTTAGCTAATCTTAGTTGTATAGGTGACCAAGCCAGGGAAGGTTTTCCCATTTGTCCCCAGGTCTGCTTGGGTAGGACATTAACTTCTGATCCAAGATCCAGAATGACATCAGTCATATCATATTCCCCTATTTGAACATTCAATCTCATTTCCCTCCCCGTTCTTTGGACACGACTAACAGTTTTCTACTGATCAACTCCTCTCTGAGGATCTGCGACAGCAAGAACTTTTTGCAGCTCTTTTAAAGCATTCTAATTCCTCAAGAGTTTCATACAACTCTGTAAAAAAGAGGAGAGTGTACTTACTTTATCCTTCGTAGCATCTTGAGGCTGCGAGGCCTATTGAGGTTGCCGCGCAGGTACTACTACTGCGCGAGGGTCAACAATATCGTACTGGGCCACCTTGACTGGTGCTTGTTTTTTTGCAGTGTTAAGTGCTGGGACGTTCTCAGAGGTCTTACGCGCGCACACCTCGACAGGTTGTTTCTGTGTATTTGGAATGTGCGTCGTAGCGCCACTCTGGGTGACCACATTGATGGCTACGACAGGTCTCTGCTCAATAGAAATCAACTGAATATTCTGGGTAGGGCCACTGTTGTGTTCCTGAATATTTTCTCTGAGCTGAGGGCACTATTCAATCACATGGTTTACTGCGCGGCAATATTGACAGGTTGTGGTGGGGTTCCGATAGTCGTGAGCAAAATGGCTAACTTGATTACAATTGTAACACACAACCTAGCCTCTACCTCTTTCGGTCATACCACTACGGCCGCGACCTCCAAAGGCACCTCTTCCAGAGGCACCGCCACGGTAACCATAGCCGTCATTATTCTGGGCTTCATTGTGCACTCGATAGGCGTCAGAGATGCGCTCTCTCATGAGGTCATAGCTATGACACTCCTCCTCATTATGCCCTACTGACTTACAGAACTTGCAATAGGGATTCTTGGGAACTTGAACATATCTCTGAAGAAGATGGCAGTTTTCAGGGCGATGTTGGCTAGTGGTTCAACAAATCTCACAATATAGAACACCGGGATGGAATTGGTTTGGCGCACCCGTATTTAGGTAAGTTCTGACCACGAGGCACTAGTCCCTATCGTGACCTTCTGTCTGACATTGCGTACACCAGACCTCCTCTCGACTGGTTTTATCCTTCTTCATATCATGAAGCTCTAGGGCCATTGATGCTAGCTGCGCTTGGATTTGAGCAATACCGGAATCGTCTCCAACGGGGACAGTTTCTATCTTCATTGCAATTTCCGGAGCTTCTTGCTGGTCAGCAACCTTCTGTTGCATGAGCAGAGTTCTGATATGTGGTAATAATGCTGCAATAAACCATTCCTTGTGCTGCACAGGACTAATGGTAAAGCTGACTTGGTCTAGTAGAACTTTGAATCTTTGGTCAAAGTCCCACATGAATTCACCGCGCCGCTGTTGAATCTCTTTTAGCTCAGTGATGCTCTGCGATTCTGATTTAGGCTTCTTAAATTATTCGGTTATGGTTGCCTTAATCTCATCTAAAGTAGGGTTCTGAGTACTGGAGAATTTCATGAACCAGGTCAAAGCCCGGTCCCGGAAAGAAGTAATGAGCAGTGCGGTTCTCACATCCAGGTCTATAATATTCTTCGCGTTCCATACTGCTTCACATAAAAACCAAAACTGTTTGGGGTCTTCTGATCCCATGCCTTTGAAGATGGGCAGCTTGATATCGTCAACTAGGTGAGCCATGGCGGTTCTGGGAGGGTTGGGAGGGGGACAAGGTGTCGATGGAGGGGGTTTACAGGGGCAGATTGACCTGTGGCCGGAATACTCGGACTTGGTTGACTGTTGGACTGCGACGAAATTTCAGGGTTAATAGAGCTTCGCTGCGGGGTGACCGGAGGGTTTCCAAAGGAAGGGTTGTCTTCCGGGTCCGAGTCTTCAGAATTGATAGGGGACGGTGCAGTATCTTGGCCTAAGGAGTAGGACTCAAAATATCTCGTATACCCTTTTCCACTTCGCGGTAAACAACTTTGCGCAGCGAGGGTGTTGTCACTTGCAAACATATGTTAGTAACAGAAAATCTAATAGTCTGATTCAAATAGCAATATGCCCTTTTCATCCAATAGCATTTTAATTCTCAAGCTAAATAAATTCAAAAGTTTACCCCGCGGTCCGTGGAAAAATCATCGCTCGGCTTCACTAAAGGAAGTGCACGTGTCGATGGCGAACTCCATCACAAAGGCCTCAAGGGTCCGTGTGGTCCAGAAGTCAACCGCTTGGGAGATCTCGTTGTTCACGCTTTTTAATATATTAAATCTTGTAGGGGTCCAAACAGAAAACTGCCCCTCGTGGAAGTTCTTTCTTTTCTCAGCTAACCTGGACAGCCACTGGTGCAACTCTATGTGGATACTACCAAAGAAAATTTCATAAACATCACAAAAAATGTACCTCTGTAAAAAGTCACGTGCGCTACGACGCGGATTTGTATTCTCGTTCTCAGCAAATTTCAGATAAGTCTCATCAAGCCAATCACCGATATCCTTCACAGAGGGCCTCCAGAACATATCCCTCGAGGTACGACGTAAACCCCTCTTGAGAAGATACTGATTTCAACCAGCAACGGAACCAATTTGTTGGGAAATAGCACAGACCCGGGTTTAATCCTTTTATGTCGCACCAACAAAAGACCCACAGTGTTGACCCTTTTGGCAACAACCTACGCGCAGGTTGCAGTCTCACCTAAAACAGCTTATGGGGTGCCGCAGAATCAGGTTTCTGCAAGCAGAGAGGGATATTACTGTACCTTATCCTTTAATAACTTATTAATCAACAATTACATAGCTTTATCATTCACTCATATACAACTTCGCAGATAGATAAACAACCGTGACTTACTTAACCCGCTACAGGGAATTCACAGCGAAGCTTGCTACTAGCAGTGATCTAATTTATCAAATGTATACAGTTATTAATGCATAAAAGACAACAGAAAGAGAAGCAACACAAGAAACCACAACACCAGATATAATGTGGTTCACCCCCAGTGTAGGGGCTACATCCACAAACTGTGTTTTATTCAACTTGCTACAAAACTACAGTTGATCTGCGCACTCAGCTGAAGATCCCTTTAGTCCTTAACAGCCACGCACATAGTAGCAGGCCTCTGTGCACATAGCTGCATATCTTTCCTTAACCTTCTTACAAAAACCCTCTGCGCACACAGCTGCAGAGGTCCTCCATGCACTCAGCTAAGACTTAACATTTCCTTACATAATCAACCTTAGCTTCGCCTTTCCTTCTTTACATCAAAAAGCCTAACTTTTATTATTTACAAAAATGCCTATTTATACATCGCGCTATTACAAAACCATGGCTTCAAACCATGGGCACCCAAAACCCTAAACCCTGGATTTAAACCATGGGTTTATTACAAAAAGGGGTTCTAACTTACCCCGACACCCCTAAGACTATTTTGACCCATAACTCCGCTTACAAACAACCCCGAAGTTACCCGAAACTAATAATCCTTAGGGTACGCGTCCCAACACCATCATGCACAAACTGTCTGATGTAACACATATGGATCTCAATGTGCTTGGTTCATTGTCTCTGAACTAGATCATTGTAGACTCAAATGGTTCTTTGATTATCACAGTAGATAATATTTTAAAACTCTGATTCCAAACCAAATTCTCCAAGTATGCACTACAACCACAAACATTGAGTTGTTGCATTTACAACTCCTCTATACTCTGCTTCTGTAGATGAGAGTGCTATGGCACTCTGCTTCTTGCTTGACCAGATGATTGGTCCTTCTGCAAGCATGAACACATATCATGATGTATAATTTTGATCTGTGTTGTCACCTACCCAATCACTGTTAGTAAACCCAATCAAATCAACATCAGATTTTGGTTTGTATAAGATTCCATGAGTTCTTGTTCCTTGAACAAAGTTTAGGATCCTTTTGGATGCTCTCCAATGGATCTCATGAGGCTGATCAATTTATCTCTAAGCCACAATAATTGCATAAGATAGATCAGGTCGAGTGTGTGTAAGATAAAGCAAACACCCAATCAACTGCCTATACGGTGTATTATTTACCATAGAAGAAGAACCTGCTTCCTCAAGCTTAACTCTTGAAAGGAAAGGAGTATTGCTTGGATTACAATATTTCATGTTGAACTTGTTCAACAAATCTATAGCATACTTGGATTGACGTACTTTGATTCCATGTTGGGATTGAGCAATTTTGAGACCCAAGAATTGGCTCAATAATCCCAAATCTGTCATAGAAAATGCATGGTTCATTGCATCCTTCAAGGAGGTAATCTCTTTCATTGAACTTCCTATAATCAGAAGGTCATCCACATACAAGACAATAATCATCAAAGAACCATGAATCAGCTTCAAATAGACATTAGGATTAGAATTGCATCGAACAAAACTCACTGATAGAAAAAATCCATCAAGCTTGAGCCCAGACAATGATTTATTTAACCCCACACTAAAGATGGATTAGAAACAAACCCTTCAGGTTTTTGCATGTAAATATCTTCATTGAGATCTCCATTTAAGAAATCACACTTTACATCCATGTGATGTACCTCCCACTGCTTCAAAGCTGTAATGGCTAGAGCTAGCCTTATGGAGTCCATCTATGCCACTGGTGTGAAGGTTTCATTGTAGTCAATACCATGTACTTGTGAGTAGCCCTTGGCTACCAATCTTGCCTTATATTTCAAAGGTGAACAATCAGCATAAAATTAGTCTTGAAAACCCACTTACATTGAACTAGCTTCCTCCTTGGGGGAAGATCAACTAGTTCCCAAGTATTGTTATTCTGTTGTGAGATGAATTCTTCTTTCATGGATGTTTACCATCTTGGATCATCTATTGCATCTTCATATGTTCATGGGTCTGATTCAACCATCAGATAGCACTTCTTAGCAAATAGAGGATATTTCACATAAAGGGCACTGTCAAACTGAGATCTAGTTTTCCTAGTGTTGCTAGGATGTCCAGCTAGTTCCCCGGCTTCCTGAATGGTGTTTGCTACCCATTTTGGTATTGTAGGACTGTTAGGATTTGAAATCAAGTCATCATTATCAGATATATCAGAATCATCAAACTCATTAATCTCTCCACTTACAATCAATGGATTTGTTTGTGAAGAAGACTCTCCAACTTCAACTGCTACTAAAGGCTCTTCTTGGAACTGAACACTTCTTTTAATGAAAGCTTTGTTAGTGCTAAAGTTGATCAGCTTGTATGCTCTTGAATATTCATAATACCCAACAAATAGGTTGATCTGGATTTATGTAGGAAAACATTAGAATACACAAATAACCATAGAAAGAGATATGCAGTGGAAATACCACTTCATTTCATTAATCATTACCTGAAACTTGCTTACATACATAATGGAAATAAACTAGCTAGAGTGCTGGTAGCTTATCTCTAAGAAGAGATGTGGAAGCTACATGCCTATGAACTATGAGGCTCAAAGGTCTATATATTATTTAGAAACAATGGAAACCCTACACATCCAAAAACCTAACCCTAGGAGGTGAAACACCAGAATGTGGGCCCCATTGGGTAACTTGGTACATCAATTTCCTGGGGTCGTAACTTTTTCATATTACCTTTGTTTGACGTGCATGATACATCGTTAGAAAGAGCTGTTTAAGGACTACATCCTTAAACAAAAAATATGAAGTCTAAAATAGACTCATTTTTCTCAACCATTCGATGCCAGAAAAATGTCGTTTAAGGCCTCAAAACAGCTCTAGAAGTTTAGGACCTGAAAACTGCCAAAAATAGTAAATTGTGCTACAATTAAGGAAACTGGAAAAATGGAAGAAAAAATGGTGGGTGTCCAAGTGTAATAGGTGGGTGGCCACCAATATCCTCTTGGATCATTGTCCCCCCCCTTAGGAATCAATGGTCCCCATTGTGTTGAGTTCCTCCATGAGATGAGGAAACTTTTGCTGAACTTGGTCCTTGCTGAGCCACTTTCCTTGGTGAAGGAGTTGGCCTGCTTTGACAACTCAGTTGAATAGGGATAGGCAACTGAGTATAGAGGCCTTGCCTCTTGATGGATGGTTTGGAAATGACGCAGGAAGTGCATGATTGGATGTACTTCCCTACGTCCTGTCGAAGGTTCAACCAATAGAAATACTTCTGTAGTACTACCACTATTTTCTTGACCCTAAAATGCCCAGCGAACCGACTGTAGTGCGCTTCCCAAATCATCTTGGCATGCTCGCTTGAAGGAACACAAAGGTGTCCCATGCAACATAGTAGTACATCTTGGAGGTGAAATTTTGGAACTTGGTTTCCCTCGAAGAGTGTCTGGTATGTGTGACTGAATTCTGGATTGCTCTTGTAGAGAAGTAGCCAATTAGAACTCTCATACCCACAAGAGTTGAGCATGGTGGTTATAACCACAATTGGTGGTAGACCGAGGCAGTATGCAACATTATTGGTGCTTCCCTTCTTGTACTTGATGTTCAAATGAAACTGTTGTAGATATGTGGACCACCTCTAATGGCAATTTTTATGTAACTTCCCTTGTGTTTGTATGAACTATAGGGGTCGGTGGTCTGTGTGGATGATCGTTTGCTTTCCCAAAATGTAATGTTTCCATTGTCGGCAAGCTTGTACAATGGAATACATCTCTTTGTCATAAGTGGGATATTTGTGGACTATGTCGAATAGTGTCTCACTGTGATATGCAATTGGATGCCCTTGTTGAGTAATTACTTCCCCAATAGCATAGTCAGAGGCATATATCTCGATCTCGGATGGTTGTTGCGAGTCTTGTAATGTGAGCACTGGGGCACAATAGAGGCGATGTTTCAATTCTGAAAATGCCTTCTATTAAGTTTCCAACCAAAATAATTTTTCTTTCTCTCCTCCCTTGGTGACTTGAATCAAGGGCCAAGTGATATGAGAGAATCTCAACATGAACCTGCGGTAGAAATTAGCAAGGCCCAGAAAGCTGCAAAGCTCTATTAGATTAGTTGGGTTGGACAATCTCAAATGACTTAGATGTTGGTTGGATCCACATGTACCCCACACTCATTAATAATGTATCCTAGATACTGAACCTAGGTCATGCCAAAGGTGCACTTACCTAAATTGGCACATAGTTTCTGTTGCCGCAGTGTTTGGAAGACCTGTGGGATGTGGTGGAGGTGGTCTTCCCAGTTCTGGCTGAATATTAGGATGTCATCCAAGCACACTACTACAAATGACTTGGTGAATATCCGCAATATGTCATCCATCAATCTTATGAAGGTTGCAGGAGCATTTGTCAGCTCGAAAGGCATGACCAACCATTCGAAAATGCCCTCCTTAGATTTGAAGGTAGTCTTCCACACATTGGTCAGTTCGATCGATACGTGGTGATACGCATGATTTAATTTGATCTTGCTAAAATATTTTTCCCCTTTAATCTAGTCCAGAAGGTCATCAATCCATGCGATCGGGTACCTATTTCGGACAGTAATCTTCTTCAGTGCCCGATAGTCAATATAGAGTCTCCAAGTCCCATCCTTCTTCTATACCAACATGATTGGAATCTGACAGAGCAATGAAATCGGCTGGATGTGACCCTTTTGCAGCAGCTCCTAAATTTCCCTCTTGATTTCATCATTCTCTAGAATAGAGCATCGATAGATTGGTCCATTGGGAAGTGGCGCACTTGGGGTTAGGTCTATGGGGTGCTTGACCTGACAGTGGAGAGGCACCCTAGTGGGTGAGGTGAATGTCTAGGTACTCCTCCATGACCTTGTCCATTTGTTGTTGTTGTGCACAGGGGGGCTATCTGGAGGTCATGGCCCTAATCTTCTTCTTTCGCTCAGGGTGGATCATTAAGAAACAAACTTTCTGGGTTTGGAAATAACATTACTGCATTTTTTTTGCAGTAAAGAAAGAGATAACGATAGGAGGTGGTACCTCTGGTATCCTATACAAATTATTTCCCAACGTAATAATAATAGCGCAAGGCCTAGACTCATACACAACATGTCACTTCCATAAATATGGTTGACCTAATAATACATCACAAACATCAAGAGGAGCAATATCACATAATACCTCATCGGTGAAGGGCTTGATGCTGTATGGAAGGTGGCACTGCTGGTTGACGTGGAGATCCCGTCCTTGGTCAAGCCACCCGATGGTGTATGGCTGCAGGTGTGTTGTGGTCGGCAAACCCAATCGCTTCATGACCTCTTCTGAAATTAGGTTCTTTTGGCTCCCACTATCGACAATGAACTATAGAGGCGAACCCTTTACCCACATTTGGGAGTGGAAAATATGCTCTTCCTCCTATGAATCTTCTGGTTCTTCCTTTTGGATCTTCATGGTGGCAACAGTGGCGTTGGGATCTGCATCGATAATATTCTTCCCTATGTCATTCACCTTCTCAGGTTTTGATTCAGTGTTAGAGTATGCATCTAATTTAGAATCCTTTATCTCGACCACTAGTGACTGCTTGGCCCAACACTCACTTGTGTTGTAAGTGGGGCTCTTATGGAACTCGCACCACTTTCCCGCTTCCTTCTTCGGCTTTGCAGTGTTGCTCTTTTCTTGCGGCTTTGGAAAAAAAATTTGAGTCGCCATGCCTTGCCTGTTTCCTTGGTTCTGTGGTTTGGGGGCACCTTTCCCTTGCTTTTGATTCGTACATCCAAAGTCTCTCTTTTTCTGTTAGAAATTTTGCTCAATTTTGGTAGCATACCGATATGCCGTACCAAGCGAGGAGATGTTGAGGAACTCCATTTCCTCCTCAATGTATCTATGCAGATGACTGCAGTACTTCAGAACCAAATGTTTCTCTCAATCTTTGATACCCAACTTGGTGCGCAAGGTATGGAACATATTCATAAGCTCATGCACATCTTGATCTCTTTGCTACCGCAACGTAGTCCATTATATGTACTTGTCCTCATAGCTCCCCACCGGATAATATTGTCCCTTTATGGCATCTCGAAAATAATTCCAAGTGGGTATGACTGAGAACACAAAGGGTTCCCCCTCATCCTTTCTCTCATAGTAGGTTTCCCACTAGTCCTTGACATGGGGGGGCAGCTTTGAGTACAGAAAAAAGTAATATTTTCTCGATCGAAAAAGTCATGAACCGAAAAATGTCATTCTAATAGATTCAACTATCTATCTATGGTGTTTACATCTATTCAACCATCAAATAAGGGAATTTCAAAGTTTACTTGTACCTTAAAAGGGGTTGCACATCCAGAGTGGTTGCTAGATGCATATGCACTACCAGTGGGAAGTCGTTGAAGGATTTGGGTGAATTTATCCATCATCGCATTCATTTATTTTTCAAGGGCCTCCTCGAGCAAAATTTTGATAGGATATTATATTCCCTCATCTTTATTTTCATCCCCCATGGGTGGCTATCGGGATTTGTGAGGCTGATCATGTAAAGGTTCAACCAGATCGAGCCCTAACTCTTTATACCCTGCCCTTGTTGGGGACATGCAAAGAAGGATCAAGAAAGAGTAGACTGCTCTGATACCATTGATTTGGATTTATGCAGGAACACAACAGAATACAGAAAATAACCATAGAAAGATATATGTAGCGGAAATAACAGTTCATTTCATTAATCAATAACTGAAACTTGTTTACATACAGAATGGAAATGAACTAGCTAGAGTTCTTGTAGCTTATCTCTGAGAAGAGATGTTGTGGCTACATGCCTCTAAAATCTATGTTACAATGAGTCTTGAAGCCCTATATGTTTTTTAGAAACAATGGAAAACCTACACGTCCAAAAACCTAACCCTAGGAGGTGAAACTCCAGAATGTGGCCCCGTTGGGTAACTTGGTACATCAATTTCCCGTGGTCGTAACTTTAGCATACTACCTTTGTTTGACGTGAATGATACATTGTTAGAAAGATCTGTTTAAGGAATAAATCCATAAATAGTAAATATTGAGTTTTCAATGGACTCATATTTACCTAACCATTCGATGTAGTAAAACATCGTTTAGGGCCTCAAAACAACTCTGAAAGTTTAGGACCTGAAAACTGCCAAAAATAGTAAATTGTGCTACAATTAAGGAAACTAGAAAAATGAAAGAAACAATGGTGGGGTTCCATGTGGAATAGGTGGGTGGCCACCAATATCCTCCTTTATCATAGGCACTCTTGGCTTTGGGGCTACAAAGCCGTCCTCTTTTTAGTTGGAATTCTAGCCCAAGCCTTTGAGCCAAAAATCTTGAAATGGGTCACATCTGGCTTGTGCCCACTCCAAGATTCGAAAGGCGTCATACCATCAAGATGCTTATGAGGAACCCTATTATGAATGTAGGATGCAAAGTTTATAGCCTCATCCAAAAACTTTGGTGGCAAAGTCTTAGCCTCCATCATGCAGGTTGCCATCTCCTCCAGTGATCTGTTCTTTCTCTCAGCAACACCATTTTGTTGTGGTGCATAAGGGATTGAATGTTACATCTGGATACCTACATATTTACAATACCAAATGAACTCAGGCTTGACATAGTCACCACCATTGTTAGATCTGAGGATCTTGAGTTTCCTCCCAGACTAGTTTTCAACAAAGGCTCTAAAGACTTTGAAGAGGTAAAAAACTTCAGACTTATGCTTTAGGAAGTAAACCCAACAATACCTGGTAAAGTCATCGATGAATGTCCATGCATATTTGTCTTGAATCATGGACATATGAGTAAATGGACCAGTAATGTCACTGTGGATCAACTCAAGAGGTGCAGAGGTTCTCTCACGACTAGTTTTCTCATACTTGTGCTCTGGGTGATTTCCTAGGATACAACCTTGACAAACTCCCTTAGAAAACTTTATCTTTGGTAACCCTATGACGATATGTTTTTCAATCAAATCAGAAAGATACTTGTAGTTAAGATGGCCAAATATTGCTTGCTTCATTAGCATGAATCAGAAGAGTAGAGGGGCTTGAGTAGGGTAGAAAATGGGAAAACTTGTATACCTTCGAAGTGTGATCTACAACACCTTTTGCTATGAGTTTACCATTAAAAATATCGGTGATTTAAACATCATCAGGGGAGAATATGACCTTATTTGAAGATCAAATATGAGTCATCTGATACACTTTCAAGAGATTAGAGGCAAGAATTGGAACATACAACACATTATTGAACTTACCATGGTCAAGATCAATCCTTCCCTTCCCCAAACTATCAATGAGAGAGTCATCTCCCAAAAATATTGGTGGACCTTTCAACATGTCAAGAGAGGAGAATATATCTTTCATCGAAACCATATGTCTAGAATCTCCAGAGTCTATTATGAAGCTAGGTGAACTAGATGTGCAACAACCAAGGCATGTACTCTCTCTATGTCCTCTGAATTTGATCCTCCTTCCCTCTTCTTTGAGAAATCAGGAAGGGAGATGTTATTATTCTCTAGGAGTTGGGTCAACATGTCAATTTTATTTTTCATACAAGAGCTCTCGGGATGATAGCCCTTACTATAGAATGCACACTTGTTCATTTCTCCTTTGTTCTTCTTCTTTTGGTAGTTCTTCTTGCAACCTTGGGGATCCTCTTGAGACTTGTTTTTGTCTCTCTTTTGCTCAGGTGAATTTTTATCTTTTTTCTTGCTTTTTGAATCCACCTTTGAATATCCAACAACCAAAGCTTGGTATTTTGAAGGTTTGATGGTGCCCATCATCACCAACTTATCTTTCTCCTGTGTGAGGGATTCCATGAACTCTGCAAGCTTAGGCATCTTCCAGGCTTGAACTCTCAACTTGGTGTCATGGAAGGTCAAAACAAACACTGAATAGTCAGGACCAAGCTTAGAAAGTATGGTGAAAACTAGTTTCTCTTCCTTCTTTTCGATCCCACACTATTTCAACTACAAAATAAGGGCCTTAAACTTGGAAAAGTAGAGTTGCAATGATTTGAAGCTACTGGGAGTCAAGGACATCAACTCATTCTCGATTTGATGTCCTCTCATCTCATATGTATTTCCAAAAATATCTTCTATATTCTCCCGCACTTCATTAGGTGAGGTCAATCCATCAATCTGGAAGAGGAGGTTTCTTGAAATGCTCAGACACAAAAGACCATAGATCTCATCCCTCCTATTGTGCCATTTAATTTTCTCTGTAGCTGCATTGGGCTCTCCCTCTATTGCCATAATTATCTTGTAGATACCTTTCACTCTCAACAATATCTCCATCTCATCTTTCCACTCAAATAAATTGAATTGAGTCAAGGTGATCTTCTAAGATTGGTCCATAGCTCAGAAACTGTGCCCTCAAGTCAGCAAAATGCACTCCTAGTCAATATGTAGAACCTGAAATAGCAACATGAAAGGAGATAAATTGATCTACAAAGACTCTAATACCATGTGGAAATTGATCCAAATAGATAGAACAATTACACTCACAAAATTGCTAATCAAACATGCAAAATTCACACCAAAGGAGACTGAAATCGGAGCATAAAACTAATTTGTATTCAATAAGTGTACAATAAACAACCTTGTGAAGTAATAGGATGTTGTAATATATCATTACATGAGAGAATCGAATGCATAAATATGTCATTTGAAATAGTCAAAAAGTAGTCTTACTAAATCTAGTCAAATCCCCCATAGGTGCATAAAGCAGTTTCCAAATCTATGAAGATGCTCACAAATTTTCTAAGTCAAGTTGGAAATCTAAAGAGGTATGGAAATAAAACTCATGCATTCTTTTATTTGGAGAAAAGGAAGTAAGATGATGTGGGAAAAAAACAACTCAACTACACCCAGTCTAGCTCTTCCTTTTTCCTTAAATCAGAATAAAACAAGGAATATTTTCAAAAAAAGAAGATATGCGCTTTGGAGGATCTGGAATAAAGTAGACATGCTAAATTTTGTTTCCGGGATGTTTCCCAACTGATCCATGACTCATTTTTAGCATGTGTTGACTTCTAGGACTTCTAGAAGGCAACTAGCATAGAATGGAATCTAGGAAACTCGGTAATAAGACAAAAATAATTAAAATTAATTTCTAAGGTAGGTAACTATGGGTTGATTATTCCAACAAAAATACGCATATTGAATACATTCATCAACAAGATTCCCATTTGTTTAAATTATGAAACTAAGTTTAAGATATTTTAGATAATCTACAGGGTTAATTTTTATTTTGCACGCTAATCTATTTTCTTAAAACATAAACTCAACCATTAATTCCTAGATAGGATTTTAAAGTTGAAATCCTCTTAGCTTTTGATTTAAATAGTTCTAGAAGGTTTAAATTACAAGCAGTTTAAATTAGATTGAAAACCCTAGTTCTTAGGTAACTAGCTATGCAATCTTTGCCCAAACATTATTATAAACTAAACCATAGATTTAACAAATGAAGATAAAATAACCCGAATAATAAACATAATACATTTTAAAACTATGTTCAAAACATTAAAATAATTAGTAACTACATATTTAAAAGCAAACCATCCATAGATCAAATCTCTTAACTCATTATTTCAAACCCTAAAAAGAAATCAAAAGGATCGAATATTTCATATTTCAAGATTTACTCACAAACTCCATTAATTAAAACCAAACAAAGCATTAATAAACATTGTGACCAATATCATAAAACAAACCCATCAAATTTACCCAAAGCATGGAGACCGAGAGCCTAATCAATATATTTACAAATAATATTAATAAAATATAACCACATATCCAATATTTATTTCACCCATCCCAACCATCGAATCTTGTAAAGGATTGGTTGCATGCCTTTATTTCATTATTTACAAACAAAACCCTATCACCAAAATGGGTCTAGCCATTTATAGAATGAACAAACATAAACATGTAAAACTAAAACAGATTTATTCCCAACGCATCGCGTTAGTGGAATCCAATAACTAATACATAAAATCACATTATCAAAAAAAGGAAGTATATTCTTTAAAAATCAGTCATGATAAATAAAATACCCGGGATCAAATCCTATAAGCACACAACAGAAAAGTAAAATTCATTACAAGTTGTATCATCCAAAAAGGGTTTCGCCTCTTAGGCTTCCCGTAAAAGGTTTTATTATAAAAATTGTATATCAACTACGGAATCAAGATATGCTCGATCCCTACACCATCACATGCATAGAGGAAATTTACACATAAAAACATTTAAATAATATACACATGCTATGTGTGAAAGCTAAATCTTGAGCCATATGCTTACGACTGCCTATAAGAAGTGACCAAACAATAAACAAACCGATCCACACTATCATCTAAATAAATACATCCACTTAAAAATCACACATATCTACCTTACGCATGAATTACCTAGCTATGGTATCAATTGTGCCATTGTAGCGCAATGACATTGTAAATTCTTAAAATAAAACACATTATTTAAAAACACAAAGTCATTTACCCAAAATAAGATTTTCCATTAATTCATACTAAAAACAAAATTCCATTTCGTAACAAATGGAAAACTCATACATGAAGTCGAATAGCTTTTAACCAGTCAAACATATCGGAATTTATAATTGGTATAGCCATGAAAGGCTTACACAGTTGCATATACCCAATGCCAAAACGATTTAAGAAAAACCGAAACAAAAAAATGGCTCAACCATATGTTTCCCCACACCCAGGTTTCAAACCCTCTGTTAAATCGACCCAGGAAGTGTAAAGGTCATTTCCTTTTCAGGGCTTACCAGGAGTTTGGTTGTGTGGAAACCCACCATACTTCCCTCTAAGCCACACATATTACCCATACTATGCTCACCTGCACATGACACGAAATTGATCAGAAGTATGCCATTTTCAAACCATAAACCAAACAAACAATACGAAGGTGAAGAACAATAATGAAGGTATACTTATAAAGGAGCATATAAAATGTTGGTTACATAGCATGAACATGTAGATCTCACCCGATGCATGAGACCTCCATCTCCACCACAATGAAAACCAAAAGAATGACATAAAAACCCTACCACAACACCTAAGGCAGTATGCCCACGAATTCCAAGGCACATTAATTACGCCACCCTATCCACCACTTCCATGCAGATCAAAAACCACCATTGTATAGTTTGGATTCACATTGTTTCCACCATTATTTAAAATCCCCATCACCCTAAGTCTTAAAGCATCCACCATAGCGATATTGCAAAGTTGAGCCATAGTTTCAATGGCATGGAACATATCATAACATTATTCCCCTCCACAATATAAGTTAAAACATAAAGTTTTACATCCAAGTTTTTCAAACCTTCAACACATAGTTTATAACATACAAATATAATTTTATCATAAACCCCTTCTTACCATAGATACAAGGTGTAGTCTATTATTTGGACCTTTGTCCTATTTTAATTTTGAGCATAGGAATAGTGTTGTTTAGCCGTAGAATGCTGTAGATATTAGGACAATGTTTTCACCACATCCATAAGACTAAGTTCATTGATGAAATCACCTACATAGGAAAATAAATGCATTCATTAGTTCATGAAGAACTAAGTAAACCCTGTAGCATAGTAACCTTGCCTTTCCAAGTGGATAATTGAGGGATAGAACTCTGTCACTCCACCCCTTGAAATAGAAAGCTAATCCAACCTATTCATAATAAACCATAAACAAATTAAATACACAGAAAACAAAAGCCAGACGTAAAACAAATTAAGTGTTACCAAATATTAGTAATTAATGTAGACAAGAAAACTAAACTTATAAACATGTCGAAGTAATAAAACAATATTATGTAAAGACATCATCATCATATAGGAAAAACATATAGGAACAACAACCGATAAAACTTAGGTTCAGTTCCACAAACAAGTTTTATTCTGCAGTAGAAATAGAGATGTCCTTGAATTTTAGTATTTTGTTATCCTACGAATTTTTTTTTATGAATTTCAGGGACATTACTCTTATATTTATCAACACATAGTTTCTAAGGATGTCTTATATGAGATAAACAATTAGTTTCGATATAAAATTCCAAGTGTTAAATTTTGGTTCATATATCTTGGTTATGTGAGAAACCAAATAACTACAGGGTGAAGGATTGGATGTGGTTGGTGGAAAAAATCAAAAGAAGGTTAAACAACTGGGCATACAAACGTATCCCTTTAGGTGGAAGAATAACTCTAATTCATGTTTTTCTTATGAGTATTCCAGTTTTTTCGCTATCTTATTATGCTTCCCAAAGCAATCATCAATATCATCAAATCAAATATTTTCCATTTCCTTTGGGTTGGTTCAAGTGCATCGGAAAAGTTCCATTTAGTGTCTTGGGAGCAAAATTTCCCCACCAAAGTCTCTGGGAGGTTGGGGGATAAAAAATATGATTGGTTTTAACACTTCTCTATGCATGATGAGTATGTGGAGAAATTTATTTTATAAGGGTTTGTGGACCATGGTTATTAAGTCGAAATATCTAAAGGATGAATCTTCTATAAATTGGTTCATAACTTCATAGTTAGATCCTAAAATGTCTTATGTTATTTGGAGCAACTTCATTAAATTTTTGCATTAGGTAAAGAAATGGAATTATTGGGATATAGGGAATGGTAAAAATGTTTGTATAGGAATTGATCTTTATATTGGTGATGGTGGGAGCTATGAGCTACCATTGGAAATTATTGAGCTCATAAAATAAATTGGATTAACTACTCTCAATCAAATCCAAATGCCAAGGTGGGTTGTTATTAAAGGTGGCTAGTGGTTTAACTATAGAGGTATTCAAATAATTTGTAATTGGGACTCTATGTGGGCTAATTATATAAACTCTTTGAATAGTTCAGGAATTAGACTAGGTGATTCATAAGACATAATTGTTTTTGTTTGAAATAAAAAATCAAGAAAAATATCAGCAAAGGACACTTATGATGATCTTATCAATACTCAATTTCAATTTGAAATTAGATTGCTGAACCTTAAATTGTGGATCTTGAATATTCCATAAAAGATCAAATGTGTTTTCTCAATGTTATTGAAAAATACTTTTGACTTGGAAGAACTTGATGAAGAGGAGATGGATGGGTATTGGTTGTTGTGCTATGTGTAGGAGGAATTTTGATACTATAGACTGTATTTTCATTCATTGTTCCTTTAGTAAAAATGTGTGGAAATTGGATTCTCAAGATTTAAAAGTTTACTCCATTTGGAGAGAATCTAATATTGATGAAAATTTCAAAATTTGGTATCATGAAGAAGGTATTTGTAAATTGCTTCCTATTTTTATCAGTTGGTGTATTTGGAATGAGAAATAATGTTATATTTGAAGATGGAATAGAAAATGTTTATCAATGTTGTGTAAAGGGAATTGGTATATTCAAAGAATATCAAGGCATGGTCAAGAAAAAAAGATTGTAATCCCCTACTCTCAATTTCTGTTTGGTTGTTGGTTACTTTGATGGTGCATGTTTCAATGGTGAGTGTGTTTGTGGTATGATCCTTATGTTAATTATTGATCATTTCTTCAAATTAAGGATGGGAGGTGGAAAGGGAATCACCACAAGGGATGTATTACTTGGTATGTGGGGTATTTTATTTTTTGCTTCACTTAATGGTATTTATACTCTTTCTATAACTTGTGTCTCCAAAGTAATATTGAATGGGAAAATGATATATTTATATTATAGGTGCTTTAGCTTAAGCACATTTGTGCGAGAGTTAACTATTTGATCAGTTCATTTCAAAATATCTCCTTATCTCATGTTTAGAGAAGTTTCAACAACAAAGTATATTAGTTGTCCAAACAAGAAGTTTCTCAAGAGAAAGGTTTTGTTCATTATCAAGAAGTTATGGAAGTATCAATAAAAAGAAAAGGAATGGAAATGATGGACTTTTTTTGTATTTATCTAGATTTTTTTTTCTTCCACTACAAATATGGCTGACACATTCTTTTTTGTTGGTCATTCTCTTATAGTTTGAGGGATAGAAGATGTTGATTTGTGTTATTGTTTTGTTACATAATGGTTTTAACACTAAACATGACAACATAAATTTAGTAAAGGTTGTCTAAAGGTTTCTTTAAGTCATGATTTTAGAGTTGACAGTTGATCCATTATAGCTTCTTGTTGTAAATAAAGGGAGGTGTCCCCTCTTTCTCTCTTTGTAATACATATAAAAACAAACATCAACTCAACTATGTTGAGGGAATTTTTCCTTCTCCCATATTGAAATAAGTTGGCACTACCATCACCATTAACAAACACACAATCATAGTAATGCAGAGATAACACAAAAGGAGATCGACCATCCTTTAGGAGACTATCCCTCTCAATCAATGGCCATATATAAAAATAAATGTAGAGATAAGTATTACAAACAGGATCATCCCTCCTACTGCAGGTCATCCTCCCTAACACAAAAATATATTGTAAGAAGAATCGTAATTATCTCCATCTAGGTAGGTTGTCTATCGTCGTCAACGCCAAAAATAAGAATCATACAATATAATAACTCATAAAATATAAATAATGAGATCCATAATGGTAGTGATTTGTCCATAATGTGTTCCTGGAATTTATTGGTAAGGAAAAACTAATGGGTTCAGTGTAGATCTCCCTTCAATTTTAATGTAGAGCTCCCTTAAGGAGGTTCCTCATTATCCAAATATATATATAAACACTAGGAAGTAATTATAGCTATAAGTAAGAAACAAGGAGCATTCTTTTTTTAACTGGAAATAATAAAAAAATAAAGAAATAGGAGTTAGTGTGAATCCCTCCCTTAAAAGATAATCAATATTTTAATAATGATCATGGTTTCTTCTCATTAATAAGGGAAACCCCTTAAAAAAAACATTATATTAAAATTGTTTCCTCTTACACTTTCAAATTCAATAAATAATATAGAATTTTTATATAATTTAATAAATAATAATTATTCACTAATATTAAATTTATTTTTCATAATAGTAGTCTTAAAATAATAATTTTTTTTTGTCATCTAGGTCATAGATCACTATAACAAGAAATTGCCACACCTAATAAGAAATGTGATAATAATAATAATGTTATTTTTTATGGTATATAATAATAATAGTTTGTAATAATAAAGTTGAAATAATAACAGTAATAATATATGGCTTTAAGATTTTTAAAGAATAATAGGTTATTTTCCTTTTTATTTAAGAAACATGTTTCCTTGTTCAAAGGTTATTAATATGATTATACTTTTACCTATAGGCTTGTGGTAGGCTCTAACTCCCTTTCCTAGTGGACAGTTTTGCTCCTTCAACTTCATTTTTCTTCCCCGCTTGATTTCCACGTCATGAACCAATAAATAAATATATTTGTCTAATTATAATTAAGTACAACAATAGAGGTTCAAAACAATGGGTATTACAATTATGGAAGGTGAAACAAACAAAGCAATTAACAATCAAAATTTATATGAGATTTTTCTAGGATTTTAGATGGTTTATTAGCTATTCCCTAAGAGTATTTTGTAAATAACTTTTTTATGAAATTATTTAACATTTACACATTAAATGGTTTCTAAAAGATCAATTTGAATCTATTGGTATGACGTTGAGGTATTTCCATAGTGTTAGTAAATTAAGATATCACATGGTACCTTCGTCATGGCCCTCATTCGATTAGTCATGCCCCTCATTGGATTAAGGTTATCTTTATTCATATTGAAATATCGATGTTCGAGTGATTACTAGATGTTGGTCGACTAAGAGAATCTCGAGGTCATACGTAGCTCCTACATTTGAAAGGATATACTTAGATTTATATTCATATATGTTATACCACCAACATCTAGTAATCATTTCCCTCATTTTCCAATATATCATATTCAAAATTTCATCAAACGATACTTACAATTTTTGGATTTTGAAATAAATCAATAACAAATTGTTAGGTAGCATTGGAAAGGGGTTAGAAGGCACAAAGCATGCTTCCTCCATCGACAATAAGGACATCCATAGAAGGAAGAGGTGATCACATGAAAAGAGAAACCAACAAGTGAGGAACTTTTGGTTAAATTAGTTAAGAAATTTGTTAGGTTGACCATTTTGTAACGGCTTGGTAAGCCTATACGTAGAGTTAGAAGGATAGTCATTAGAAAAGGAATGAGATAGAAAATTCATCAAATTTTGTAACTAATTCTTAAATGCGGGTTTCGTTCAGAGGAACAAATTTATTTTATGGTCCCATGCTAATCGACCAAGAAATGTTCTATCTTTCTGTGATGTATTTATGGAATTGATAATATGAATATTCTGTTGGCAATATGATTTTGTCTCTTGTTTGCATTTTTGTATGACATGGTAAATTATGTGAATTCTTTAATGAAGGTACCTCTGTGTTTTCATGATACAGTTTGAATGATACGAAGCCTTGTGGGATCTATTGGTCTTCTATATGTCGATGTATTTGTATTATGAATATGAATATCAATGATGATGATAATGTGTCTTTGTCGATCTAATTCTGATTAAATGTGAATAAGTGGATCTGAGTAATGATGTGAGTTAAGACATGGATTTATGTTCAATGTTACGACAAAATAACTAGTAGGGTGAAATTCCTCTTCCCTCTATGGAAACTTGGTTCCTCCATCCCTTTGTCAGACATATCATGTGAGACTGAGACTGCACCTACTTCGCAGGTGTTGTTGGATAGGGTAAAACATGTATGGGCCGATGTTTAGGGAGATTAATTGAATGGGTGTTGTGAACCCCTGTCAATAAGATAATGCTAATAGATAGTTAGTAAAGCTAACCTACGATTTTTATCCTTTGATATAATTAATGCTTAAGGTAAATGGGTATCTAATACCTTACAATATCCTATCATTAAAACATTTGATATCCTTTGTATTTCTATCAAAATCAATGCCCATTGAGAGAGCCACTCACATATTATATAAAATCAAACTGTATTCAATTGTGTGAATAGGTAACCTTATGCGTCCTTGATAGAAAGGTAATTTTGAACCCCATATCTAGTCTCTTTGCATCTGAGCTCTACAGGGAGAATATTGAGGTCTACAACAACGCGTTGTTAGGGTTCCTGCTACACGTGGATCTAAGCATTGCGCTGACCTATAACTCAGCTTTAGTGCCACCCCTAGCTAATTAGTGGACGAAGCAAGGAAAAGAAGAAACCTAGCGGGGATTCAAACCCCTCCCAAATAGAAACTCTGGAAGGATTCCTAGAAGCATATCCACAACTCGTATCCATCTAAAAAATGTTCTACAATAGAAAGGAAGAAGGAGAGCAAATGAAAGGGTCATCCACCTCAAAAAACATAGGAAAATGAATCCTGAAAGGAAAGGAAATCCTCTCTCTGCAAATCCACATTGAAGAACTTCTAGCACATATTCAACGTATGAAGGATGACACTCTTATTGGAAAATTTATAGGAATATGATCCTCAGGGAAATCCCTCATATGGTGTATTAATGTTACCTATAAGCCGTAGGGACATTATTACCTTGACATAGGGGCCAAAGGAATCTTCACGATCATTTTCATGAACCTCGAAGACAATTGTTTTTTGAGGAAGGGTTGTATTTCTTCAACTCTGCTAGACTCTGTCTAAAACCTTGGAAAGAAAGGTTCATTCAAGAGAAATAGGATCTAAATTTTGTTTCGATATGGATCAAGTTATATTACTTTCCCTTGGAATACTGGCATGTAAGCATTCTAGACGCCCTGGGAAATAAAATAGTTGAATTTGTAAATATAGAAGAGAAAACCAAAAAGATGAGATATACATCGTATGCCACCATCTGTGTTTACATGGATTTAAAAAAACAGTTACCTGAAGGAATAAATCTAATTTGGGATGATGATGAATTGTTCCAACTTAGAGACTACGAACATATACCTTTCAGGTTCAGGAGCTACTATGAACATGGACACTTGCTCAAAGAAGTCCAATAAAACAACCCAAAAATCTAGTAGAAAGGTAAAGACGTCAAGGATGTTGATTGATTCACCAAGGTATTGGGGAAAAATTAACAACAGAAATAAATCAAGGTCGATAAGTAAACAAAAAATCCATATCCTCCAACTCTTTTGATGTTCACCAATCTAACCAAGTGCGGGACACTCTAGGAATAGAGGGATTACACCACAATACCAACAAAGAAAAGCATATGAAGGGAAAAAAGAGAAGTCCCATCCCAAGCCCTTGGAGAAAGGAACCGTTATGGACATAATGGAGGATGTAAGCAATGATATGGACATAAGAGACCTAGATATATATAGGCTAGAAAAAAATGTTCAAGATATGAAAAAATAAGTTATCTCCTCATAGTAGGTGGTCTTGCTCAAGGAATCCCTCATCAAAATGAGAAAATATAAAACCCTTGGGGTAGGCACTGAAAACCATGGTATCAAAATCAATGAAACTATCAAAAAAGAATCTAGTGAAAAATGACGAAGAATAAGAAATGAACAACGCATCATGGATATAGGGGAGAAATTGGTTTCTTCAGGACAATTTCAACCCTAGAGGAAACATTTTCCTTACATTGCAAACATTTTCAATGAAGCTCACATTATGGAACATCATAGATTGCAGTGCATCTAAAAAACGGTCTTCTAAAAAGGAAAATTGCCATGGAAAAACCTATGGTTATGTTTATACAGGAAACCAAATGCTCTGAAGAAATATCCAAAGCAATGGTGGAGAAAATTTGGAAAGGAAGAGAATTGATTGCTATCGATGCCATAGGAACAATACGATGTATTAGTATAATATGGAACCCTATAGAGATATGTCTCTCTAACTTTTTGGAAACCTAATTCACCATTTTGGTTGAATTTCACATCGTTGGAACTAGTCTTATGGGCATCCTTGCCAACGTTTATGGTCCCTTCTCATTATCAATCAAATAAGACCTCCTCCATCCTTTGAATCTCTTGAATCAATGGGTGGGACAAAATCACTTGATTCTTGGAGGAGACTTCAATCTCATCTGATATCTCAGGGAAAAAAAAGGAGGGCTATGCTCCCTAAATGCCACAAACACTGCCTTTGATACCTTGATCAATGAGTTATCCCTAATAGACATCATCACAACTAACATCTTATATACATTGAATAATCAACGCTCTAGTGACATACATATCACCTCCAAACTCGACCGCTTTCTTATCTTGGAATCATACTCACTGAAGGTGCAGACATCTCAGCCCTTATACTCCCTGCAGTCGGCTCGGACCATTAGCCCATCAGTATTAACTTGAAAATAATATGGGAACACCTAAGAAGACCCTTCATATTTGAAAAGTTCTAGCTCACACATCTAGACTTCCATCCCCTAATGCAACAATGGTGGAGCAACCTTCAATCTTTATCAAGAACTCTTGTGTACAAATTTCAACAAAAAATGAAATACATCAAAGAGAAAGTCAAAATATGGAATAAAGAATACTTCTACCACATCCATATGGAAAAACAACAAATTGAATTCTAGCTCGCAGACATCCAAAGAGCCATCATGAAAGAGGGATACGCCAACTCCATCAAAAAGGAAGAAAATGACCTATAGGAATCCTCAGAAGTGAGAGAACGTTAAGAAGAAACCCTATGGAAAACCAAATACAGAAATTGCACTCTTAAAGAAGGGGAAAGGGATTCATATTTCTTCTTCAAAGATGCTATACAACACTAGCATACCAACATGAATTGGCTACCTGAGGGCTAAGAATGAAACAGTAGTATAAGCACAAGGAGACATTGAATGCACTATCACCAACCACTCAGGAAATTAATGGAAGAACTTGATCTTAACAAAATCTCTTCTATGACAGAAGTTCTCGAGACAATTCCCTTTTGAGTGACTCAATATAAAAATGAACTCCTTCTTTGTCCCATTGAAATGTATGGTCTAGAGGAGGCGGTCAACCAATTGAAAACTGACAAAGCCCTAGGACCAGATGGATTCATGGCCAACTTCTTCCTTTCCTGCTAGAATACCATCAAAGATGAAGTCTTGGGTATTGTTGAATACTCTCAGAAATCTCGGAGGGTCCTAAAATATTCCAACTCAATGTTTCTCTCCGTTATCCCCCCCAAAAATGGAGTTGATTCCCCACGTAAATCCATGCCCATCGGTCTTTGCAATGTTATTTTCAAAATCATCACCAAAACCATTACAAATAGGTTGAAACCACTTCTATATTCCCTCATAGGTAAGGATAAATTTGGATATTTGGAATGAATACATGTTTTGGACGGAATAACTATTTCCCATGAAATTATCCACTTGCTCAAAACCACCAAAAAATATGGCATGCTGATCAAGCTCGATCTATCAAAATCCTTTTATAAGCACAACTAGAAGTTCATGAAGAATATGTTGTTGGAATTTGTCTTCTGCAATCAGTAGGTAAGTTATATCTTCACTCTAGTTTCAATTTCCTTCTTTTCAATACTCATCAATGGCACCCCCTCCAAAACCATTCACCCTTCTAGTGGCATCATACAAGAAGATCCCCTCTCTCCTTTCCTTTTTTTTCCTAATGATGGAAGCCTTAGGACACCTCATCAAAGCCAAATTACAGAACCATAAACTTAAATGCCTCTCCCCACATTCTGGAATGGATTCTCAAACCCATCAACAATTTGTAGATGATACCATGCTAATGGGTTATTCATCAGTGCATGAAGATAAATCCCTAAAAACTAGCCTCAATACCTTTCACTTTTCCAGTCATCTTGCTATTAACAAAGAGAAATCCCAAATATACTTCCCCAATAATTTCCAAATCAAGAAACATAATATCATATGTATTCTTGAATTCCCAGGAGGATTCCTACCTGCCAAATACATTGGAGCATCACTGACCAATTCCGTAACAAGAAAATTCTCTTAGTCATATATTTTGAATAGATTGAATAAAAAACTCAGCATTTGGATCTTCCAAATTGTCATTCTCCCTACTCATCTAATCCTTGTACAAAAATTTCCCCAAATAATTTCTTTATGCTCGCAGTTCCAAAATCTATCCTAGGAAAAATCAAAGCTTTACAACGCACATTCCTCTGGTCTCTTGTAGAGTGGAATACACTTTGTATGTGCAAGCTTGATGGGTGCCTTGGACTAAGAGACCTTACAATCAGTGATCAAATTTGCAATTCTAAGATCTAGTAGTGAGGGATCACACATACATCGGAACCATGGGCTCACTTGTTGTAGGCTAAATATGCTTCCACATTGAACCTTATTAGATTCAAAACCAATGTTAAAGGTTCCTGGATATGGAACTCTACTCATACAAACAAGAAAATAATACAACGCTTCAGCTTCTCAGAGGTTCGGAATGGAAACATTGCAAATTTCTCTCAAGACTCATGGAATCAGGAAAGTCTGCTTCAATAATATTACAATCTCCCTATACTATGGGATCAACTAGTACTTAGACGCACCTCCAAAGTAAATAACATATGGCAAGAGACCAACATAGGATATCAATTTAGGAAATGGAGATGATTCAACTCGTGGAAGGCCATCATTCCCTCAAAATATATACAAACCCTTTGGGATTATCTCCAAACCTGGAAAATTATAATCAACCATGATAGTGAAAAAATAAGATGGGTATTCACACAATCTGGCACCTTCAATATGAAATAAGTTGTAGCAATTATTTCCAACACAACCATTGATGGCCAAGAAAACAAATGGATTCTTTTTTGGAAATCCAACCTCTAGCACAAAATTTCCCCCTTCCTATGGTTCCTACTTCACAGGCGCATCCTAACATAGGAGAACTAGAGAGAAAGAGGTAGAATTGGACCAACATGGTGCTTCCTATGAAAATACAATTGGGAAACCATTTTCCACCTCCTTGAAGAATGAAAATTCACTAAAAAAATCTGGAAAGAAGGAGAAAGAATCTTTAGAAGATCAGCTGGAACTAAAGGATGCCCAGGCCTATCCATAACAAACTGGCCTCACCTTCCGTTGAACAACATGCTACTCGACAGAATTTGGGAAATTTTCCCTGGATTCATGGTCTAGGAAATATGGATAGAATGAAACAACACAACCTTTTATAACTAGATCAAAAAGAAAGAGGAGAGTCTGGGAAATTTTAAAGGGGCACATTTTTGAAAATTTGAAACTATCATCCTCGAAAGACAACGAGGTAAATATCAATAACAATGAAATGCAAATATTAAATGATTGGGGCATCATTGACATTCCTGAATACATCAGTCTTTCTATTACGGAAAATATCAAGGTGAACTCTCTTGGTCAATGGACTCCCCCCTATTGCACTTATAAGCTCAATTTCAACAAAGATTCCAAAGGAAATATTGGTACAACATGTTTTGGTGGAGCAACCAAGGACAAAGAAGGGAAAATAAAGGGGATTTTTTGGGGCTCTCCCAGCCTCTCAACCAACAATGCGACCAATATAGAAGGATTATTGGTTGTCCTAATATAGGCTCTAGAAAACAATTATACCCCACTGATCCTAGAAGGGGATTCACTTCTAATCACCAACATGGACAACATAATACAAGATGGCTCTACATGAAGTAAGGTTGCCAACAATTCTATTGTAGAAAGAAAACTCAAAACCCTAAGTACCATACTAATGGAGAACCCAATGATCATATTCCAACATGTTAGAAAAAAAAACAAGTTAGAAGATTCCACTACTAATAGGGGAGTCACACTAAACTCTGTAATCCATTACTCTTAATGGGACTACAATATTGAAAAAGAAGAC
>LPNX010046019.1:124109-146993 GCA_001517045.1 Pseudotsuga menziesii
GCTCAATCAATGAGGTTTAGCCGCTGAGATTCAGTCATACAGATTTAGTTTCTCTCCCTCATCATGGGCCACTTCAAGTGAACCTGGTGTTTTGGAATCTCCTCTTAGAGAAATATTTGGATAGAATTATCCTAGCTTGGACTCTACCCTCCTCCTCATCAATGTATTTTGTTGGGAAGGGTGCAAATAAAACTATTTGAGAGGATATTTTTAGAGAGGAAACCCCCATACTATATCGGTGACTCCATTACAACCATGTACTATATCTATGACTCCATTAAAACCGTGGTCACTATGTCAAACTATTGGATCCTGAAATTAATTCTAGAAAAAGCTATGAGAGAAAGGGAGAGATTTGGTGAATATGTAAATCTCATTGTTAGCACTTTCAAGGAGGATATTAAGCAAGGTCTAGTCCATGTGACAGACCTGATGCATCTCTCAAAAATTCCCTTTCAACATGCCAGCAAGAACAAAAACGAAGCTGGAACCAACAAAGGTAATGCGAGCGTAGCTCAATCCTCTGGGAAAATATAAAACCCTTCTCAACAACTCTTGTTCTGCTCCTTTTTTCTATATTTATGGTTTTTTTTTAGTACCTACTTCCCCTACAAACTCTTTAGATGTGTGAGGCTGGAAATGTATAAAGGATGGGAAACTAACGCCATGGTTATGTAACATCTCCAAAAAAATTCATAGAATCAAATTTTTTTATATGAATATCTAACTGTAAAAGACATAATGTAAACAAAGTGACACTAACCCCTGCATCTGAGATTTAACTTATTCTAGTGCTTCATCTACTTAAAAAGACTACTTAGTTTGCGTTAGTATTTAACTATGCATAAAATGGTTGTACTGCGAGGTTTACTTGTTGTTAATATGTAGAATAAAATCATGTTATAAAGTCAATAGTTAGTTGGTGTGCTTGATGGATATGTTTTTGAAATACTTGTTAGTCCTATTAAGATGACATGACAAAGGGTTGTTACAGGTCTTGCATAGAGTTTGAGTTAATGAAAAACCATACATACTGTTTTTGCAGGTGTTAGCCATGGAGAGCTTACCTTGTGTCAGTAACACACAAAAATCATAGCTATATATAACAAAGACCCTAACTAATTCAAGGGAATAAAAGCAATCCCTAATTAATGAGCCATGCACTTGACTAAACAAGGATATCTCCTACCGTAAGTTAAAACAAGCATAAAGAAATATTTTATAGCATCAAAGCTGATATTTAATGGTTTTAAAACAATGGAGTTTGGGTTTGATAAATTAAACACTAGGTGGCATTAAGGAGAGCCACATGAAGGCTCATTGCCTCCAGCTAGTCATAAAATTTGTCTTTTCATAAAACCTAAAGGTTTAATTCACCTCTACAATGTTTTACTCTGTCTCTGTGCTAAGAAAAAATCCTCCTATGCATTGTGATGTTGATGAATATAGAGTTGAGCTTTTGGCCTTCAAGCTCTTGGATTCCTCCTTCCCTTCGACATATCCAACTATATAAGTCGCACCAGTAAAATTGAAACAAGTTGGTTCCTTGGTCGGCAACGTTTGTTTAGCCTCAATGTTAGGTTTTTTTGGGTTGTCTGCACTAAACTCTTGGACATTGTTTCCAACCTCGACTTCTATGAAGCGTAACTCATCGCTAGTTTTGTTAATGGATTCCGTTGTTTTTTTTAAATATATTTCTTTAAAAATCTATATTTGACCTCTAAACTATTTTCTTGTAGGAGGTTACGACCTATGTTTCTGCGTTGGATTGGAACCATCTTCATGGAGTTGGGGACATGGTATTGGTAAGACCTAATACTCAACCACCCTTTCTCCTTGTGGCTCTGTATCTTTGTGGCTGGGCCAGTGTTCTCATGGGTTGGAGTCATTAAGCGTTTTCTTTCCATTGAAGTGGTAATCCTTCTTGTGGTTCTTCCCTATGGAATTTTACAGTTATTTTTCATTTAAATAAGTCTCCCTCATACCGTGGAGTCCAAAGGGGAATGTAATTTTTAGCTTTATTGCAGATTCAAGCTCTTACAGAGCTTTGTAAACACAATGTTTAAGGGTGAATAGAACCATTTTCGTTGGGTATTTAAAGTTATGTAACTTACTACATTTTGGTTGTAATATGAATGTTGGTCTTTAATATGGTTATAACATTTTTATTTTGATTAATGGTTTATTACTTTTTTCCCCTAAATTATAATTTTAAGGTTGTGAGGCCACAATATTGAAACAATTTTCATTAGGGTGTTGGTTCTGTTGAGAGAAAAGTTGGATAAATTTACCTTAAGCCGTAAGGCTACTGTCCTGGTTGTAAAACTATTTGTAGTCATTTGACTAACATCTTTTTTTAAAGGATTTACAGTTAGAAACTATCTACTTATGGCCTGCAACAAAGGGGTTGCATCTAACAAATGGCATTGGTTTTTTTTCTCTCTAATTCGATAAAGTTAGCGTGATTATGAAAACCCTGTCTAAATATGTTTTAAATGGTTCTACAATGTGTTTTATAACCCTAGTTGTAGTAAAAAGGCCTATCGATTGTCGAATTTTTACAAGGTTTGAACCACCGACTTGTTCACTCTTTTAACTTGTTTGTTTAATAATTTATATGCTATTATTATTATTCTATAATAATATTTGGCAAAGGAGAATGTATTCGGGTTAGTGGCCTTTACATTTTTTATAATTGAAACTCTGAAATACAATTTAGTTAGTACATTTAATTAATATCTAGTTAGTTCTGTAGGTTTTCACTATAGATATAATCAGTATTTGTGAATAAGAACCTGTGGGGTTTTTCATTCGACTTCTGTGTAGATTTTGGATGATTCCTTTAGCGCTCATTTGAATTATATAGAAGCTATAATACTTTTAGCTGAAAATGATGGTGTTCTTTTAAAATATAAAAGGGTTTTAGTACAAAAATATAATTGTAGAAAGATATGATTGTAACTTTGTTCCTAAATATCATTGTTGGACACAACACTTCATAATTTCTTGAATTAAAATAATGTAATATCCGAATAACCCTATCGGCTATAATATGTGATAAGAGAGTTTACTTATTGGATATTTCAAACTTTGATTGGGAAAACATGTAGTTTTAATTGCTTATAAGAACTACCTAAAATTAAGAACTAGATGAATCAGATTTATTTTTTACTTAACAAAGACTATAATAAACTAAGAATGTAAAAAAAAAACTTAAGAAGGTCAGTATAATAACTTAGAATTATTTCTAATAACATAGGCATACACCTATAGATTTTCCATTAAACTTATAAGAATAAAAATTGTAGCATTCCTTATAAAATATTACACATAAGTAAAATCTATCTAACCTATTCTAGTTCAGTAAGATTTATTAGTTTTAGCGAGTACTTGAACATTCATAAAGCCTTTAGATACAGACATGAAAGAAATTCACTGATAATAAGAAAAAAATATTAGAACCTGAATAACTATAAAAGGGGGAAAAACACCCAACGAAGACTGTTCCTCCCAACTGTCTCTAGAAAGAAACCAAGATCACTTAATTTAGGACCCCCGACCCTATTCACTAAACCACTAGGACAAATATGTTGTGTAACATCCCACACATAAATCTCTACAGCTTAGCAAACTCACTAGAAGACTTAACTCTCAAGAATTTCACTTTAGCTATCCCCTCATCAAATTCCCCTTGTGTGCCTAAATTTCGAGTATTCGAAAAATTCACGAGGCTCTAATAACTTTGGAATTGAATGTAATAAGCCTCCTTCTCAATTTGATTGTATTTATAAGATTGCCTAGGTCTTTGGGTCAATTTTGTAATTAAATCAGACACCTGCTAAATTCCTCTTCTCAGGGAACATGGCCACAATTTTAGGTATTTTTCCTCCTGCAATAGCTAGAAAGTGAATTGCATGTGCTGCCACTTGTCATTTCTCCTTCTACTGCTACTCATTCCTCTTCATGGGTTAGTGAACACCCTTCAACAGTATTATTTAGATAGGTGTCTCTTCTTTCAATTATTTAAATAAATAAAAAATTTAATTATAGTCATCCTTGACCATCCTTGGTCATAAAAACATTACATTATATTTTAACATAATGTTTTTATAAATAGATAAAAATATTTATTTTTCAGTTCTAGGTGGGTTACAAACACCCCCTCTTAATTTCATCATTGTCCTCGGTGTTTCTTAAGTTTCTTCTAAGTCTTCCTGGAACAAAATTAGATATGCCTCCTGCATATGACTCTCCAATTCCAAGGTTTCTTCATCTGGACTAAGGTGCTTCCATTGCACTTTTACCTGTCTAATGGTGTGATTCTAGAGAAAAAATTACCTCCTATCAAGAATACAATCGACTTCCACCTCAAAATATCCTTCAGGTTTTACCTAAATAAAATTTCGATCGATCACATGAGTAGCATCGTGCACATACTTTTTCAATATGGAAATATGAAATACATTATGTATTGTAAGGTTAGGTGGCAAAGTTAACTGATAAGCCATTGGTCCAAGTATTTCCAATATTTCAAAAGGTCTACAATACCTAGGTGTTTATTTAGCACAACTCCCCAACTTAAATGAGCCCTTTCTGGATTTTACCTTGAGAAACACATGCTCGCCTACTTGGAATTCCTTCTGAGTTATTTTAAGGTATGCATGAATCCTTTGTCTGTCGTATGCAATTTTTGGATTTATTTTTACTTGTTTCACTATTAGCTCCAATTATTTAACAAGTCAGGTCCTAACATCAATCTGTCAACTGAATTACTCCATGAAATTGTTGATGAATATGTAACTTTGGAATGTATTCACTTGTATTTCGTATGTATTGTAACCAGATGTTTATTCTGGGATGTATTTGTGATATACTTGAGTCATGTCATGCCCTGATGTTCCTATCGAGAGGATCTGTAATGTAAACAAGTCATTTCAAGTTATTGTGTGTAACCCTCCTATTTTATAAGGTTTAAAGTCCCCACAGTTCTGGGACACTAGGGTTATTACACTCTCCTAGAGAGGTCGGCCCTATTAGGGTTTAGTCATGTCGAGAATTAGTATAAATAGAGAGCTATCCTCTCTATTTAGCACAGACTCACTCAGACTCAGTTATAGCGCATAGCTGAGGAAGAGAAAGACACTGGGGCACGGAAGAAAGAGGTTACTCTTGTCAGGAGATCATCTTACTATTTTGGGGGTTTTACTTTTTGTGTTGATTCTATCTCTGAGGAAGTTGTGGGGTTTTCTCCATTTATGGTTTCCCTAAGGAAAAACACTTATTCATTGTCTCTTGTGTTTGATTGTTGTACTTGTTGTTCTCTCAGTTAAATATCCTAACATAATGCTAGCTTGATAGCTAAAAACTAACATGGTATCAGAGCTAACCTGAGAAGAGGACACTGTGCAGCTACAGGAACTATGGATTCCTACTTTATGGATATCTCTCCACAAATTTTTAGCAAAATAAGGTTCGAATAACTCTCCTCCCTACGGCACATCTTTCTGTCGAAGCAGAATCCAATTCTGAGGTTTTTCAGTTTTGGAACCGACACTACTGCCTGAAATTAGGGCTTTTCACAGAAGAGGAATTTTTCAGTGAGCCCAGGCCTGGATTGATCTCCTCCCCAAAATCGAATTTAGGGATCAAATTCAAAGAATTTGGTTGGACAGAATTCCGGAAAAGCAAAACCCTAATCTGCTCTTGAACCAGCACTGCAGGATTTTATCTCCAAATCCAGATCCAACATCTTGACCTGGTAAGATCTAAATCTTTTGTATTTCCATTTGAGGTTCTTAGTTAAGATGTCACATCATAGCAAGCTTGATGAAAAGCTTGAGGGAGATGATAACTTCCCAGCTTGGAAGTATAGGATCTCCCTGGTCATGGAAGAAAATGAATTGGACTCCTATATCAATGAGGAGGTTCCAGTTTTAAAGGGAGATGAGGATAAGGCCTTACATAAGAATAAATTGGTTATGGCAAAGAGGATCATTTCTAATTCAGTCAAGGATCACCTCATACCACAGGTGTCCTCCCTAAAGACACCTAAGGCTATTTTTGATGCCCTAACAAAATTGTTTGAAGGAAAAAACATAAACTGGAATATGACTCTGAGAAACAAACTTAAGAATGTAAAGATCTAGAATGCTGAGACCATTCAGTCTTACTTTACAAGGGTCTCTCATATCAAGGAACAGTTGGAAGCAGAAGATGAAGAAATAGAGAATGCAAAGGTTGTGATGACCACCTTGAATGGTCTCCCTAGATCATGGGACTCCTTTATTCAAGGGATATGTGCTAGAAAGAAGTTAGTCAAGTTCAACAAACTGTGGGAAGAATGCTCTTAAGAAGAAGCTCAGATAATAGCTCAAGAATAAAATATCGGAAGTGAAGATCAAGATCTCATAGTACACTCTAAGAAAACCAAAAGAAGTTCTCATCACTCCAGAGGTAAGCATTTCTATAAAAATAACTCTAGAAAAGACATGTCTAGAATAAAATGTTATACATGTGATGAAGTAGGACACTTTGCAAGGGATTGTCCAAAAAGATAGAATAAGAAAAAGAGCAACAAGAGAAGAAATCATGCTCATGCTGTAGAGGATGATGAACCATCCAAGAAGAGAACCAGATATGAAAGTGAAGACTCTTCTAGTGAAGAAGAATATGTCTTGATTTCTGCTCTCATGGGAAACATCGCACATGGAAGCAATGATTGGCTTATAGACAGTGGGGCTTCCAAACATATGACAGGATTCAAATATTCGTTTGTAAAACTTTCAGAACATGAAACACCTCACAAGGTGAAGCTTGGAGATGACTACTAATATCTATTAAAAGGTAGTGGGGAATCCTCCTATAAACTAGAATCCGAAAAGTCTATGAAGATCCAAGATGTATTGTTTGTACCAGGTCTCAAGAAATCAGCATTAGATGCAAAAGGCATGAGGGTTTCATTTATAGATGGTCAAGTCATCATGTGTCAACAAGGAAATACTATCGATGATGTAGTAGTGATTGGAGAACAAGAAGGAGGATTGTACAAATTAAAGGGCCATCCAGAATAAGCCTTTGTCCATGACACAATTGAGCCAAATGAGCTTTGGCAGAAAAGGCTTGCACATGTGCATTACAGAACAATACCACTAGAAAGGTCTTCCATAAATTCAAGCAAAACATGATGGGGTCTGCAAAGGATGTGTGAAAGGAAAGAATACAAAGAAGACATTTCCAAGTAGAGAAAGCAAAGCAAAAGGAATCTTGGAAATCATCCACTCCAATGTATGCGGTCCTATGTCATCAAGCTCACTAAGAGGGTATGTATATTATGTTTCTTTTATTGATGACTTTTCTGGGAAGACATGGATTTACTTCATGAAGAACAAAGATGAAGTATTGAGAAATTTCAAGGAATTCAAAGCCTTCATCGAGAATCACACTGAAAAGAAGATCAAGACCTTTCGATTAGACAATGGTGGATAATTCACTTCGAATGAATTCAAAGAGATATGTAAAGACTCAGGGATTAAGAGGGAGTTGTTCACTCCTTATAATCCACAAAATAATGGGATTATAGAAAGGAAGAATAGAACTATCATGGAAGCTGCAAGAGCAATGCTTCATGATCAAGATCTTCCTATGCATCTTTGGGAAGAAGCTGCTAGAACAGTGGTGTATGTACAGAAGCATACTCCACACAAAGTACTCGAGAACAAGACTCATGAAGAAGTATTCTTCAGCAAGAAACCAAAAGTCATCCATCTCAGAATATTCAGCTATCTAGTATACATACACATTCCAAAACAAAAGAGGACTAAATTAGATCATTTACGAAAGAAGGGTATATTTATGGGATACTTTGAAAGATCGAAGGCTTACAGAATATACATCCCAGGATTCAAGACGATTGACAATAGCAGGGATGTGACATTTGATGAATATTCAACTTACAACAAATCTAGAAAGCGACCTGCTGAGGTTCCTGAAGAATCAGAAGCACCTAGCATTCATGATACAACCATGAATGAAGAAACCCAAGAAGAAGTTTGAGAATTTGAACAACCAAAAAGACCTGTAGATCCACCTCCAGAAAAGAATCCTTAGAAGAGGAAACCTTCTTGGGTAAAATAAGTTATCCAAGGTGCAAAAAGATAAGGGGCTCTGAAAGAGAATCACAAAGAAAGAAAGAGGACTAGATCCTACTCTGGGTATGTAGCATTACCATGTGATTTCATTGATAAAGAACCTTCCAATTATGAAGAAGCAGCAGAATAGAAAGAATGGAAGGATGATATGATCGAAGAGTATCGATCGATCATGATGAATGATTTTTGGGATGTTGTTCCAAGACCAAAAGGGAAGTCAGTTGTAACTTCCAAATGGATCTACAAGATCAAGCTTGTTGCAGACGGTAGCATAGAGAAATACAATGCAAGATTTGTTTCCCGAGGTTTCTCCCCAAAAGAAGGAATAGACTATGAAGAAACCTTTGTACTTGTATCAAGATGCACTTCCATTAGATTAGTACTTTCTCTGGCTGTAGTGATGAAATGGAAGATACACCAAATGGATGTCAACACTGCTTTCTTGAATGGTGTAGTCAAGGAGGAAGTGTATGTAGAGTAGCCACTCAGTTTTGAGACACATGATAAGGAGTCTCATGTGTGCAGATTGAAGAAATCCCTGTACAGTTTGAAATAGGCACCCATGACATGGTATGGCATAATTGATAACTTTCTATATAGTTTGGGCTTTACCAAGAGTAAAGCAAATTCCAACCCTTACTACAAGGTTGAAGATGGCAACCCAATGATGCTCCTACTATATGTAGATGATTTGTTTGTGACAAGTATGGATGGGTTGATTGCTGATATGAAGAGAAATCTTGCTGCCGAGTTAGAAATGAAGAACTTGGCTATGATGCATATTTTTCTAGGTATGGAGGTGTGGGAAAGTGCGGATGGAATCTCCCTTGGACAACAGAATTATGCAGTAGAGATCCTGAATAGGTTTGGGATGATGGACTGTAAGGCTATGGCCACACCTATGGCATCAAACTTGAAGCTATTGAGTGATGATTCATCGGAAGCGGTTGATGCCATGATGTATTGCGAGATGTTTGGGTCCTTGATGTATCTGATGGACATGACACAAGATATTTTCTTTTTGTTAACACCCTCAGCTAGTTCCTAATAGATCCGAGACATGTTCACTTAAATGCTCCAAAGCATATTCTGAGGTACCTGAGGGGTACAGTTTATTATGGGCTCAAGTACAAGGTGGATCAGAAGACTAACCTAGAGGGTTATGTTGATTCAGATTGGGCAGGTAGTGCCATCGATAGGAAGAGCACCTCGGGATGTTGTTTTAGTATGGGATCAGGTGTGATCTCTTGGTTTAGCAAGAAGCAACCCTATGTGGAACTGAGTACACCTGAAGCAGAGTATGTCATAGCTTGTTCAACTAGTTGTGAGGTAGTATGGCTGAGGAAGCTGCTATCTGATTTATTTGATCTCTATATGGATGCTACTTGTATATATTGTGACAACTAGAATTGTGTGAAGTTGTTAGAGAATCCAGTGTTCCATGACAAGTCAAAGAATATCGAGATCAAGTATCACTATATCAGGGATATGGTGCAGAGGGGAGTAGTGAAGCTTTAGTATGTTGCAATAGACAATTAGATAGCTGATGTGTTGATGAAGCTATTGGCCAGAGTGATGTTTGAGTACTTCAGGGAGAAGCTTGGTGTTCTCCAGATTGAGGTCCCTTCCAAGAGGAACTAACGAGTCTGGAAGCCATTCTGACGAGTAGGTAAGATGTAAGGGCTGAGCCATTCTGTCATGGTGAGAGGATTGGTTCCTTCCATGTCAGATATGATTGCTAAGCCATTCTGATATGACTGCTAAGCCATTCTGATATGACTGTAGGATTGGTTCCTACATGATCAGATTTAAGGGCTACTCCCATTCTAGGAATGGAGCTTCCTAGTGAGTTACGAGGAATACTTTGTCTGGGACTGAGGGCCTTTCTGAGACAATTGTAAGAAGTAGTATTACATGATTAGATGTGATCAAATGGCCATTCTGATGTGATTGAGGGATGTGTTCCCACTTGATCAGATAAAAGGGCTATTGTCATTATGTCATGGTGAGAGGATTGCTTCCTTCCATGTCAAATATGAGTGTTGGACATTCTGATTAGTAGGTCAGATGTAAGGGCTACTGCCATTCTCTGGGAGAATGGAGGCAATTGGTCAGTTACTAAGTAGCTCAGTCTTGGACTGGGGGCCATTCTGATGTGACTGTAGGATTGGTTATTACAAGATCAGATGTGAGTGCATACCTTTCTAATGAGTAGGTCAGATGTAATTGTTGTGTCTTTCTAACGAGTAGGTCAAATGTGAGTGCTGGCCATTCTGACAAGTAGTTCATATATAAGGGATACCAAAGACCTACAAGGAGGTAGGCATACAACCAGCATGAAAAATGGTTGGCTCTATAAAACTTCATGTGACGAGAAGAATCATGAGATAGCACCTATAGTACTGATCCAGATTGAGTGAGGATCTAGATCCAGTGATGATGACCCAGTGATGATTCAGATCCAATTATGATGTCTCCAAGATGATCTAGATCAAGTGATGATCCAGATTTAGTAATGATGATCCAGATCGAGTGATGATATAGATCCAGTGATGATGACCTTGTCATGATCTAGATCGAGTGATGATCCAAATCCAGTGATGATGATCTAGATCGAGTGATGATCTAGATCCAGTGATGATGATCTAGATACAGTGATGATGATCAAGATCTAGTGATGATGACCCTGTGATGATCCGAATCGAGTAATGATCTATATCCAGATGAAGATGACTTGAAGATGAAGATGATGAGAACTTGATGATTACCTAGATGATACAGAGAAGAAGACTTTTGCTGGAAAAACTGTGTCGAGAGAATACCTTCCTAAGTAAGAGGGAGTGTTGATGAATATGCAACTTCAGAATGTATTCACTTGTATTTCTTATGTATTGTAACCCAATGTTTATTCTGGGATGTATTTGTGATATAATTGAGTCATTTCATGCCCCGATTTTCCTATCGCGAGGATCTATAATGTAAACAAGTCATGTCAAGTTATTGTGGGTAACCCTCCTATTGTCTAAGGGTTAAAGCCCTTGTAGTTCTGAGGCACTAGGGTTATTAGACTCTCCTAGAGAGGTAGGCCCTAATAGAGGTTTAGTCATGTCAAAAATTAGTATAAATAGAGAGCTAGCCTCTCTATTTAGCACACACTCACTCACACTCAGTTGTAGCGCATAATTGAGGCAGAGAAAGACACTAGGGAAAGAAAAAAAGAGGTTACTGCTATCGGGAGATCATCTTACTATTTTGGGGGTTTCATTTTTATTGCCGATTCTATCTCTGAGGAAGTTGCGGGGTTTTCTCCATTTTTGGTTTCCCTGAGGAAAAAAATTGTGTTTAACGGTATCTTCTGTTTGATTGTTGTACCTGTTGTTCTCTCAGTTAAAGATCCTAGCATAATGCTATATTGATAGATAAAAAATAACAAAAATGGGAGTATTACATTTCCTACCATATAGTACTTCAAAAGCACTAGGTTTAGCCAAAGCCTGATAGTGATTTTTATATGCAAACTCAACTAATTGAAAATAATCTTCCCGTTTCTTTGGATAATCTCTAAAATACATCCTTAACATATCCTTTAGAACTTGATTTACTCTTTATGTTTGTCCATCCATTTGTGGATGATAAGTAGTTTTGAAATTTAGCTTATCATCTATTCCTTTAAAACATGACTTCCAAAAATTACCAGTAAACTTAGGATCTCTGTCATAATTTATTACCTTTGGAATTCTATGCAACCGAAAGATTTTCTTCATAAATATGTCAACAATATTAGCATCCTTATAAGTAGTTTTAATAGGTGTAAAATATGTTGCCTTTTTTAGTTTGTCTACCACTACAATTATAGAATCATTTTGCATTCAATTTTTAGGTAATCCAGTGATAAAATCAAGACTAATAATTTCCCATTTCCAATATGGAATTGGCAGTGGTTGCAAAAGACCTGTTGGGTGTCGATCCTCGGCTTTAACTTGCTGACATTCTATACACCTAGCTATATATTCAGCAACTTCAATCCTCATATTAGGCCAGAAATAATCTTTCCTTAGCATTGTTATCATTTTTTGATACCTTGGATGTCTGGAATTACGACTTTTATGTACTTCATTTAAAATCAACAATTTAATTTCTGGTATGTTAGGTACATATAGTCTATTCTTATACAGCATTAAACCTTTTTCATTTAAATTGAAATATGTTTTTACATTTTCAAATTCATTTTTTTACTTTTTCTTTTATATTTTTGTATTTCTTATCAATTTTTATCCCTTCTTCCAATTTATCATCTAATTCTGTTTTGTAGCTATTAATGGTGGCTATAAAATTTAGTCTTCCATTTTTGCTTAAGGAAACAACCACTTTATTTTCCTTTCCTTTGATGTTTTTGATATCAAATCATATTCTCTAAGGAAACCTAACCATCTTGCTTGTCTTGGGTTCATATTTTGTTGATCGAACAAGTATTTTGAGCTTATCTTATCATACATTAACAAAAATATTCTACCGATTAGATGATGGTGCCACATTTTTAAAGCATGTATTATGGAAGCCAGCTCTAAATCGTAAGTGGCATAATTATTTTCATTTTTTATTTACTTTCTTGTTTTGTAATCTTTTATGTGACCTTTTTGTGTTAGTGCTCAACCCAAACCTTCATTGCATGCATCAATGCACACAACAAATTCCTTGTTTGGATCTGTTATTTTTAATATAGGTGCAGTAGACAACAATTCCTTTAATTTATTAAAAATTTCTTCACACTTTAGATCCCATACAAATATTTTTCCCTTTTTCTACAAGGATGTTATGGGATTCACAATTTTCAAGAATCCTTCGATGAATTTTAGTAATAGCCTTTAATTCCCATGAACGATCGTACATCTGATACATATTTTTGAATGGGCTATTCCATTATTGCTTTTATCTTATCCTGATCTACTGATATTCATTCCTCAGATATTGCGTGACCTAGATACTTTATTTTATCTTCAAAGAATTCACATTCATTGAATTTATCATACAGTTTATGTTCTCTCATAACCTATAGTATTATCTACAAGTGTTCATCACGTTCTTCTTTCGTTTTCGAATAAATTAATATGGCATCTTTGAATGTGACTATGAATTTATCTAAGTATTTCCTTAAGACATTATTCATTAAATACATGGAAGTAGTTAGAGCATTTGTTATCCCAAATGGAATGACTACAAACATTAGAGGATTTTTGACATCTAAAATGGGCCTCCTAAGGAAAATAATAAAATAATAGTTAAAATAATAAAATAATATTTATTAATTTTGGAGGGAAAAAAAAACTACTTTTTTTGTTCGTATTTTTGACATATCTCCCTATGTTCTTACTCAAATTTCAATAAGCAAGTCTTGTTAAATGTGTAATTTGATTCTGCATACAACGGGTAACCACACTACATATTTCTTATGGACCCCGCTACCATAAAAATAAGAAATACTTGAAAAAAATGTGATGATGATGTCATCATCATGTTTTTCAAGTATTTTTTGTTTTTGGGGTAGTAGGGTGCATCAAAAGTATGCAATGTGGGTAATAGTTGGATTCCTAATCAAATTCTGCATCCAACGAGCTCCCTCAATTGAAATTTGAGTAAAAACATAGGGAGATATGTCGAAAATACGAACAAAAAAAGTAGTTTTTTTATGATAAATATCTCAATTCAACCATTACAGTTGACTCATTTTATTGGAATTCTATTGGTTCTTGAATTCCAACTCACAAGAACTTATTATTGGTGCATTTTCTTATAAGGCCCATTTTAGACCCCAAATTCCTCTAATGCTCATAATGCTCGTATAAGGTTCTTTATGCAGTCTTTAATTCTGACTTGATGATATCAAGATCTCAAGTCTATTTTTGAGAATATCATTGCTCCACCTATCTGATCCAATAGATCATCTATACGGGGAAAAGGATAACTATTTTTAATAGTCATTTTGTTTAACTGACGGTAATCTATACATAAACGTAATGTACCATCTTTCTTCTTAACAAATAAAACAGGTGCTCCCCAAGGGGATACACTTGGTCCTGTATAATTCTAATCTATCATTTGTTGTAGTTCAAGTTTTAATTCATTAAGTTATAATATGTTCATCTGATAAGGGGCCTTTGAATTGATGACAACTCCTGGTACTAACTCAATGGTAAAATTCAATTCTCTTTTTTATGGTAATCCTGGAATCTCTTCTAGGAAAACATCTGAGAATTCCTTTAAGATTGGAATATCATCGAATTTTAACTTATCTTATTTTTTAAAGAGTTCTTCATTTATTATATGGACATCAAAAACTTTACAACCTTTATATGCATCCTTTTTCATTTGTAAGGCTAAAATTTGCCTAACATAAATTTTTCTAGGTATCCCTTTGACTGTAACTCTTTATGGGTTATGATATAAACATGTAAATGTTTTCTCAATATAATTTAAAACTAATTTATGTTTTTCGAACCAATCCATACCTATTAAAACATCACAAGACCCTAATCGTAATACATTTAACTTGACTTGAGTTTTGAATTGAGTCATAAACATTTCACAGTTTTCAAAATTATTAACTACTTTTCTTTTGGTTCTTGTATATAACTGAACCAACCAAGACTTTTCAAAAATTTTGAAATGTGAATTGCATTTTTTTGCTATACCGGGTGACACATAGCTTAAACTAGCACCTGGGTCAATCAAAATAGAAACGTGCTTGTTTTCTATCATATCTTTTATTTCCACCATGGATGTTTTATTATTATCTTGTCGATTCTCCAAGGCTGCATTTATTCTGGGCATTCCATTTTCTACATCACCAACCGTCTCGTCCTCCTCAATGGTTGTAATATCCCAAATTTCGGACCTAACACTTATAGGCATGAGCCTATTGATTATTATGTTATATTGATGTTTATTTTTATATATTGGGTCGAAGACCCCATTGCATATGAACATGATGATTTATTTTATAGATTGGGTGTAAGCCAATTGTTGATGATATATATATGCTTTTTTCTGTTGGGCGTGGACCCTGAAGCACATGATTGATGAGATGTTTTTTGTTGAGCGACGAGCTCTAGAGCACATGATTAGTTAATATTGTGTTGAGTGAGAAGCTCTAGAGCACACGAGTATTATATTTGTGTTGAGCATGCAGCTCTGGAACACATGAAAATATAAGTTGGAAATGTTGGGCATAAGCCCTGGATCCTTTCATGTTGATGTTTAGCATAATCTCTAGTATCCCTAGGTGTATCGTACAACTATATCCTAGCATTAGTGTTGAGTGAAGAGATCCATAATAGCACTAAGTTTGTAACTCCCTCTTTTTAGCGTTGAGTATGGGCTTTAGTAAGCGCTAGGAGTTACTGAAGAGAATTAATAATTCTCGAGTGAAAACGACTCAAGAAAAATATTGATCTCATCATACTTATTTATAAGTGATTAAATAAAATTTCAAAATTATGCATTATCATCAAGTATTGAAGAACTACCATGTTATATGAGGGAATATAACATGCATGGATGTTTAGAGTTTCCTATCCTAGTAGACCTAACCATCTACCTGATGACCTTAATGAAGAAAGTGTCATAACTCAAAGGATCACAATATGTGATTCCCCAAGACAAATTTTATACTATTATGTATTTTATACATGCTATGAATAAAGATTAAGTATAGTAATAATATTAATAATATGAGAAATAAGGAAAAGTTCCATCTATTACTATTATTACTAAAATAAAAATTAAATAGTATAATACCTATAAAAGTAAAATTAGGAACTACATAAAAGTTCCCAAGTTAAATATTAAAAGTACTAAATAAAATGAAAAGGGTTAATTCAAGAAATGAAGCAATTCTTGATTTGACTGCCCCCTTGACTGAAAAGTATTCCTATAAAGTCTCAAGAAAAGGAAGGGCTTGGGTACCTGATCTATCTTTTTGGAGTTATTATTCTTCCTACTAATTTATCAAGAGGGAGTTCTTAGAGAAAATTTCCCTAACAGGAAGAAGGAGAACTGATGCAGGTCTGATATACAAAACTAAGACAACCTCACTTTAGGTGCTCTAAGCTACTTGCATGTTGGAACCAGCTCGGGGTGTCCAGGATGAAACCAAGAATGGTTTCGGGTCATGGTTGGGTGGAACATCGTAGTTCCCAAGTGATTCAGTTATCTAATACAGAAGTCAGATCTTCCTATGAATTCTTAATACAGGTTATTTGAGTGTGCCAGTTTCATCCATTAAAGGAGCTCAAATTTACAGGCATTAGATCCTAGAGTTCCTATTTCATTTTTTAGAATAAATGTTGGATAAATTAGGCTAATGATTACATGATAAATTCTAACCATAGGTTCTTTTTTTTATGTTTTAAATCTTCTAGGGTTTACATTTTAAATTATAACCCTAGGCTGTAATTTATTTCCTATGCTAGATTTATCCAAGGTTTGTTCATCTAGTTCACTTCTATAAATATAATTCATGTATAAATATCCATCAACGGTTTTGGAACTTTAGTTTTACTTCTATATTATATTTTACTGTTTCAAAACGTGCTTCCTACAAAATAGGTTTTATTTCATATCTATTACATAGTTGTTCTTGGGCCTGTTGAGGCCTGGAAAATCGCAGGCGACAACAGTAAAGGATTCTCCCCAATCAGCGTTCCCAACTAGCCCGCTGACTGTTTGGTATAGGGAATCCGTCCGGTTTGCGGTCCGACTACCGTAGGTCAAAGTAATAACGAGGGTTTACCGGTTGCGGCCCGGTCCACCGGAATTTGTATTTTGACTTAATATATGCAATGCACATGCCTATCTAAACCATGCAGGGTGATAAGGATGCCGGTAACCACACAATGTGCTGCGCAGGTTCTTACCTCTCGTCTTATGTTCGCAACACCTAAATCACATATGCAACTATGAAAAAAAAAGATAACTAACTATCTATCCCTGGGGAGCCAGAAAATCATTATTTGTGAGTAATGTACCACTTTCATGTATGTTAAACAAAATTACAGATAGCTGCTATTTACGTTTACAACACATGAATGAGAAGATATTCTAACAACCAGATAGCCAATTGTTATATACAGACACATACATTACTCTAAGTGAAATTTCCATAAATAAAATCATAAATTATTCAACCAGACATAGGTCATAAAGTTAGAACAATCTCACGATTCACAGACATAAGCTGAAAAAACAAAGTAATTCATCTTTCCGCCGTCCATGGTACAACATTTGGAACACTTCACCGTCCTTTCTCCAACAGGAAAACCAAAACTCTTTATTGCAAAATGAAGTAGTTTTTCTTACAACAAGTCTTCCAGTCTAACTGGGAAAAATCCCCTTCTTTGTCTCTCTTCCCTAGTTTTATACAAAAAACAAAAATGCTTGGGTTGCCCAAAGTGACCTTTGGGCTCCCCAACGTTTCAATTTCTCTTAACCCTTTACAAAATATTACATTATACAAAGTTTGACCAGTCCTTCTCATTTGGAGGGGCCCGCTTGGTCTTCCAAAAATTTCCTGCATGCTACTGCCTCCTTGGCGAGTCCTTCAAACGATTGGGGTTCTAGGAATTGTATATTCAGCTCGAACTTATCTGCCTGGTTCTGAATAGCTTCTATTCTGGCCTTGTTCGGGTGCACCTGTTCCTCCAATAGCTGAATACTAATAGCTGCATGTCCAATTTCATTTTTCAGGATCGGCTCATCCAGGGCTCTGATACATTGGACCTTGGCTTCATCCTCATGTTGCCTTGTCTGCAACATCCCTGTCATTGTATCATGATCAGGGAATTCGTGTAACCTATGTTCAGCCTCCACTTGACAGCGATTATAGGTGACCAGGGCTCTTCTAAAGAACTCTGTACATGCTCCCTTCGTTTTCTTCACTGCCTTCTGAAAATCCTCTGCAGAAATAACAGCAAACTCGATCAGATCGTGGTCCCGCTTCAAATCCTGCTTGTCTTTAACTGGTAGCTCAGCTGGGATTTCTTGATCATCTTCTACTATGGTTATCCTTGAAGTCAGCACTTCCAGGATGTCTTGTGATCTGTCCACGAAATAAGATGCTGTATTTAATATTTCATCCATCCTGCATCAATCTGCAGGATTTGACACCTTTCTTCTTCCAAGGCCGTTTGCAGTTGCAGCATCCTTGCCTTCTGATCCAGGATGTGATCTTTGAATGGCTGCAGATCTACCTGCTGCTCCGTCAGCTCTTCTATCTTTGTTTTCATTTGTTCCCTTTCGTCCTTTAAGTCCTGAATTTATTGATGTGCCTTACTCAAGGCTTCTTGGGTAGTTTCTTTCGCTTGTGCTTCCTGCTGGATAACATGAATTTCATGCTTTGTGACCTCCACCTATTTGAGTGCATGCTCGTATTTTCTCTTTAACCTGTTTCTCTCCTCCCTCTCCCTTCTCAACGTGTCCTTCAGCTGAGCGGAGGTTTTCTTGGTCGAGTCCATCTCTTTCATCATTTGATCCACATTGTCCTCCGTAGAGTCTAGTGCTGCTCTGCCAGCCCTTATGACAAACTTGGGGTCTTTATCCGTTCCGACCATCATAGCTTTGTTGGTTATCATAGTGCTGGCCATCCCTTCAGCCCCTACCTTTTGCTCAGTTCTTCTCATGATTCTTTTGGTTTCCCTGTCGTAATACACCGTGCTAAAATCAGGGACCTCTTCCCCTTTCTTTGGTGTAAAGGGTATTAACTGGAGCATAGGGGTGGAAGGAATGATGGTAGTGGACACTTGCATGGTCTGCACCTCAGGGTTTTCCCCACCCTGACTTTGTTCTACTTGTGATCCAGAAGCCTGCTGCTGTGTCATCTCTATCTTCTCGACCTCTTGTTGCCAAAGCTCTTCCTCTGTTTTCTTCTGAGCTTCCTCAGCTGCTTGCTTTACCTTCTCAGCTGCTTCCTGGGAAGCTTTCTTCTTTTCTTCTTCTCCCCTCTGGGACCATTCTGCAGCTTCTTGCTCTAGTCTCTGGGCTTCTTCCCTGATTCTTTTAGCTATTTCTTCAGCCCTGGCCTGCTCAGCTTTCTCCTGCTCAGATCCACCTTGTGGTTTGAGCCTCTTACCGAGCACTGTCATGTTAGCAGCCCTCCTGAAAACAGATTCATCCCTGTCAATGTGATGAGTGTACTCATAAAATAATTTGTGTTTCTTGCAGTGTTCAGTCATTCTCTTGTGAGTATCATTCCGTCTAAAGGTCATCTCCCCAAAACGGAACTTTTCTAGTTCCTGTATAAATTCAGGAGCCTGCTTCACATTTGCAAAGCTGCAACTACCTAGCTTGAAAGGCAGGGGAGGGTAGGAAGACTTCTTCTTCTGGAATAGGAAATGCCCAACTCCATCTATATACACCTGTCTGACGGCTTCCTTGTGTATGATATAATCTGTCGCATACTTGGGCAACAGATAAGGGGTCTTTGACCCACCAAACATCCTCAAATACATCCCATTTTCTGTCAAAAAATAGTCACCAAACTCTTCTATGACTTGCATGGCCTCCTCTGACATACAGTTGGATTCCTTTTTAAATATGAGAGTGAATAGAGGCATGATGAACTGTTCACAGATCTCTCGATAGAAAGTGTGGTATTGACTAACTCCCAACATTTTATATGCTACATATACGGGCATCCTGTTCTTCTCCCAAACACATTTAAGCCTGGGGAAAGACTGGTGGCACAGTATGCAATCAAGTAGGATTGAGCTCATGTAAAATTCATACCTTCTCCGTTCCTTTCCTTCTGAAGCTGCAGCCACACAGGAGGAGAGGTTGCTGGAGACTATGCTTGCCCAATTGAAAATGGTTCCTTCTGTTGCTATAAAAAACATTATGGGAACCCATTCTAACTTAAACAATCTGCCATTTTCCCTTCCAAATATTCTGTTTAACATTAAAGCTATGAACCGGTAAGTGGGCCTGAGAGTGGCTGTGTCATAATCTTCAGTCACCCTGTGTCGGAAGATCTTACCCGGTAAGAGCATTCTTTTCAAGGTCTCCACAAAGTCCATCCGGAGATCATCCAACCATCTAACTGTAAGGAAAAGCTGAGGCTCTGGGAGATGGTAAGCTAAAGCTACATAACCAGGGCTAAACGCAGCATAGCCCTGGCCATCGACGTTACAGATGAGCATTGAATTGTGGTTTGTATGCGGTAGCACCCATCTCATTAACTCGGAACACGGGAACAACTCAGGCCTGGTGGCGACCTTCATGATAGCTGACTTCTCTATATTTGCATATATGGGTGCCTCCTCTAGCCCCATATCCGGGACTTCTCTTCGGGAGATCATCCTGTAAATATCTCCCCACTTGTATTCTGGCTCCACCCCTGTGACACATTGAGTGTCCTCATAAATGTATTCAATTTTTGTTTCTACTTCTACGGCAGGAACCTCCTCTACTGCTGGGGCCTTCTTTCTCTGTCTTTTGGACATCTTGGAATCTTCTTGCAATGCAAAACATCATGATATGAAGCCATTCAGATTTTGAAAATGTTAAGAAGTAGTTTATTCTTTCTCCATTTGTATATGTGGCTACAATGGTATCAGTCATAGGTTCTTTATATTGCAGAATTTGACCTTAGTTATGCCATCTGTTGAGCTATGCTATCATCTTATATTAGTGTAACACATATATGCGTAACCAACCTACATTATGATTATTTGAACTTAGCAGCACAAAACTCAACCCATCTCTGCAATATAACTAACCATAAATGCTACAGGATATACTTCATCAAATGGTCTGCCATCGAGACTAATCAATATATTAATTTATAACAATGACAGTAAGTAATGCAAATGCAAAACTAACACGATTAGCCTGCAAACTTAAACCAGCCCTAGCAAGAATAAGAATAGCACAGCCTATGCCGCTCGCGGCCATGACAATTACATTGGTGCGGTCATGAAATACGAGCACCCACGACAATCCTTCACGCAGAGGACACCAATCAGCACCATTGCTCATTATACCCATAAAGCTTCGAATAATGACCGCGGCACGGCCCTAGGGCTTCACGGTGGCCAACGATGGCGAATGCGCAGTGCGAAGGCTAAGACTAGGGCTCGAGGAAAAGGAAATCAAACGGCCGGACATCTATCATGGACAAACTGCGAAAACCCCCCCCCCCAAACGTTTCAAAGTCCACATCACAACAAGAAATAACCAGGTGCAGGCGGCATAACGGCCGCCTGCACCTTGTCTTCCCCTATCGCTATGGATGAACCAAAACGCGGAGGTAGATGAAAGCGTGGCTTTATAAAAGGGAAAAACCCAATCCCTCCAATAAGATAAGACACGGGCGCAACTGCTGGGGAGAACGGAACTACCAACCCTAGCCGCGGGTAAAGAAGAACCCCGTTTACGAACAACGAAAAAACAGGCCGTAAATTCTTCATTATTTTCACCCTAAGTAACCCAGCCAAAACTTTGAAAAGAAGGGCTTAAGCTCCTACCTGGCAGGATTGCACGAATGAATAGGTGACAGCGATGGAGTCCTTGACCAACAGTTGGACGCGGGTATCGGTACGAAGCTCCACACAACTCGCTAGCTCGACAATGCGACAGCTCGGACGCGATAAAACAATAAAAAAAAAACAACCACGCGCCCCGTATATATAAAAAACTAGCACGTGCGACGAGTCAGATCAGTCGGGCCGGATAGGAAAGTCTCAGCGGGCGACTCAACCTATCTATGCCTGCAACGGCGGGACACCCTCTTCACTCCACCACCCGCATCACCAAACATAGGGCATACGCTTTAAAACGGGGTCGGGCGGCAACAGATTCATTTGTCGGGCGACCAGGAGTTTGGCGACCCCCGCAACGGCGGGTGCATCGGGGAAGCCAACATTCTCCATGGCGCCGACAAACTTAATCGGCCATAAACCGCATCTCTAGATCTTTCATTGGACTGCAACGGCAGCAAGGGTAGAGTTCGTCTCCCTTCGACGCGATATTAAGAACGCGCCCGCAATTGTTATATAAAAGTCTACCACTCGCAATGAAAAGACGACAACCAAGAATGGAGGCAGGCCCGCAACGGCGGGGTGGACAAACAACCGGGTTCCTGCAGCCACCCGCAACGGCGGGGGGGACAAACAACCGGGTTCCTGCAGCCACCCGCAACGGCGGGGCGAGAAACAAAGGTCAGGTTTCGAAAGCCACCCGCAACGGCGGGGAAAAGAACGAAAATGAAGCTTCAGAAGCCACCCACAACGGTGGGGTGGAAAAGATCAAGATGATTTGAAAAGGACCCGCAATGGCGGATCGGCCAAAGAAGAAACCTCCCGACCCAAGAAGATTTTGCAATGAACACTTTAAGGGTTATGCAAAAAACAAGTAGAAGCTCAATTCAAAATGAAAACATGAAAACGATGAGAAACCAGCTAAGTGAAAGCACTCAAATTCCATGAAGGCACTTCGAAATTCATAAGTTGAACTCAAAAGGATGAAAACAAGAAAAGGACTAAACTAATCCAAAGCAAAGGAGGGTCCAAATTTTTTTTTTTGGAAATTTGGGAAAACTGTTGTAGCTGCAACAGGGCCTACATACTCTACTGACAGATTTCATCTGTCAGGAGTGCCATGTTTAATTCAATCCAATTTCAGATCTAAAGCTTCATTTAAAACCCAGATTAGCATTACCTAATAAACAATAATCTAACCAGTATAATAT
>LPNX010046019.1:154429-165170 GCA_001517045.1 Pseudotsuga menziesii
AACTCATCTAAGACATTTCAAGGTCTACCGTACTAAATATAAACTAATATTTAAACAATTCCATTTAAAATAAATATTGTCATAAATATCCAAACAGAGAATATATCGTGACCATCCATGTGGTCCAATACAAAATCTCTGTACTTCAAAAAGAAATCCACATTGCTATTTAAATTACCATAAATCATATCATAGTAAAACAACATCAAAATCATATCATAAATCCATATAATGCAAACAGTAAAAGGAATCAAATCATGTGGGCATGCAAGCCCAGTTTGTTTTATTTATTAAAATACATTTCATTACAACTCGTTACATTAAAAATCATTTTTATGCCAACAGAGGTCATGACATCAAATCCATGGATGTTCAAAACCCAAGGAAAAAACACTAATAACAACCATAGTATAATATAGTAAACAAAAATCCAAATCATATAACCTTACGACTGGTTCTAAAAACAAATAAAAGACATATCATAACGAATGGAACAAGAGCCAATCTTTTATATAAATCCATTGTTTATATCTCTACAGAGGCCACGATATACACTAAGCATGCGGGATGTAATTTACAAACACATCAAATGCCATCTAAATAACGATGCATACGCTAACAGTGAGGTCGTAAGACCATAGCTACAACATGGACTCGACAAATAACATTTTTAATACACATTCCATTAAAATATAAACCTACTTTAAGCAATGGCCACCATGGCTTTCCAACCCATGGATTTCCACAGTCCAAATTTACATAAGAACCAAATACCATAAACAAATAATATGCAATTTATCGCAGCACTATGGGGAAGGATCATACCATTTACGACATGGCCTTTACCCATGCTATCAAAATATTACAATGTCCAAATTAATCAATGGGATTACACACAGAGAATCCGATTAGCACAATGCTTCTACTTTTAAAACCCCAACTCCATTTAAATATAGTGCTTGGTAAAAACGCAGAAGGAAATCATATACATAATATATCAAGTTAACCATTATCATTATATACAAACAATACATATTTCTACTTACACAGAGATCCTAAGTATGGTACACAGTCTCCATTAAAGGCCAAGAACAAGGTTTACATAGGCCTACCAATGGGCTATGGCACCATTGCAAGCAATGGTGCAACCCATGGATATAAAGCCCAAAACCAAAAATAATGATTTACATAAATAAAATGAAATTACACAAAGCCAAATGGCCTAAGAATCAATTCATGGCATAACACCTCAACATTTAAAACCCAAGTATGTAACCATAAGCCTGAAGGAGAAATCAAAATCGCTAAAACATAAAACCCCAACCAGGAAATAGTCGAAACTTAGCTCTTCCCACAGGGCTAAAATGTAACAAGCATAAGCTTGAATAGTAGTCTTACCATGGCATCAATTGCAACACATAGGAGCTGTAGCGAAGTATGGAACGAACCCACGATCGTTACCCTGCCACTTGTAACCACAACCATACATGACAGGGTTGAGAAGTATCACTATGAAGGAGCAACAAAAAAAAGCATAAAATGCAGAAATGAAACCAATAGAAGGTTACCTTCTTGTCCAGGGCATAGTCTCCTTCGTAGCACAAAGTCGAGACCCCATTTCTCAACAGGCCCTAACGAAATGACCAAAATGAATCATGAGCCAAGCACTAAGCTTGGGGCTCCCACGATTACTAAGAATGTTAAATGCAACAAATAGAACCCACTATCGAATTTTCAAACCCACTCTTCCATAGTTCAACTTCATTGCATTATCGTGGGTTTAATTCACCATGCAAAAGATTAAACCCATGTAACATATGGTGTAACCATATGTTATATCATTTCCACCCTACACTACCACAGTCCTCCTTTTAATACAAAGTTTGTCAAAGCATGGTTTCATACATGGTATGTGCTAGTCCATAAGCGAGTCTTAAGGTTAGGTGTTGAAATAATATATAAACCCTAGGTTTTAAGTTTAGAACTTGTCCCCTTTTTGTCACAAGTCTCAGGCATAAAAACCATGGCATATGAAGTATGCCATGGTAATGTATTTACCTATATTAAAAATCCAAAGCTCTACTCTTAAACTAGTATAATAACCTGTCAATAAAAGGACATAAGAGTTGTTAATAGGTATAGTAAGAATATACTTAGAATGTAAAATGTGCTAATGACATATAGGCTAACGAATTGAAAACATAACGAAGAAGAATTAGTGTATAGAAAATTTAGCCATAGTAGCTACATTGACTATAATGACACTTACCAAGTTATAAAACCAAGTCGATAAGAAACATAACAACTAGCAGCAAGTCCTCTAGGATCAAGACGGTGAACACACTTTACACTAGATCCCGTCACAAAGTAATGAACTGCATAAGTAAATAAAAGAGGTACCTTATTTCGATTGAAGTAAGTAAGCCTGCGTAACCAAGTAATACCTTACCTCTCAAATTGTCATGGGAGAACAAGTCCCGCCACTCCACCACTTTGTTCCCATCAACAAAGTTAAGTTAGTTTTTATTAAATAAATAAAGTACACATGTGGATGAGTAAAACAATGATCTATACAATTCATTAATTCACTGACAGTAATAACTAAGACATATGAATATTTAAATACCATAATTAATACATAAGAATAAAATGAGCTAATAGTCACTGAATGGATAAGAGATTAACAAGATAGTATGGGCAGTTTCTGAAGAGATCGAAAGTATAAGTAGTGCATTTAATTCTGCATGAGTAATAATGATCCCCTTTGGGGTAGTTTTCACTAGCCTATAACTTTTTTTTTTAATTTTTGTGGACATTACAGCTTCATCTACTTAACATGGCCACTTAGTTCACATCAGTATTTTACTATGCATCAAACTGTTGTACTACGACGTCTGCTTGTTGTCAATATGTAGAAGAAATTCATGTTTTAAAATCAATAGTTAGTTGTTGTGCTTGTTGGATATTTTTTTGAAGTACTTTTTATTCCTATTAAGATGCCATGCCAAATGGTTGTTACATGTCTTACTTAGCCTTTGAGCTATGAAAAAGCATACGTATTCCTTTTGCAGATGTTAGCAACGAAGAGCTTACCTTATGCTGGTAACACACACAAAGACTATCGATATATAACGAATACCCTAACTAAGACAAGGGAATACAACCTACCCTTAAGTAATGAACCATGAGCTCAACTAAACAAGGATATCTCCTACCGTAATTTAAAACAAGCATAAAGAAACACTAGGTGGCCTCAAAGGTGATATTCGATGGTTTTGAAACTATGGAGTTTGGGTTTGATAAATTAAACACTAAGTGGCATTAGTGAGAACCACATGAAGGCTCACGGCCTCAAACTAGTAAGCACTTTTGTCTTTTCATAAACCCTGAGGGTTTAACTCACCTATGCAATGTTTTAATTCATCTCTGTACTAAGAAAAACTCCGCCTATGGATGGTGATGTTGATGAAGAGAGAGCCGAGCTTTTAGTGTTCAGGCTCTTGTCTTCCTCCTGCCCTTCGACATATCCAACTCTATAAATCACACCAGTAATATTGTAACCAGTTGGATCCTTGGATGTCAATGTTTGTTTAACCTCAACATTAGTTTTTTTTAGATTGTATGCACTAAACTCTTGGCCGTCATTGCCAACGTCGAATTCTGCAAAGGGTAAGACATTGCACATTCTGTTAATGGATTCCGTTGCTTTTTTTATATATTTCTTTAAAATATATATATTTGACCTCTCCATTGTTTGCTTGCAGTAGGTTACAACTAGGGTTGTTGCGTTGGATTGGAACGATTTTTCTGAAGGTGGGAACACGGTCCTTGTAAGACCTGATACCCAACCTCCCTTGCTCCTTAGGGCTCTATGGCTCTGTGGATTTGTGGCTGGCCGGTTCTCATGAGTTGGAGTCATTAAGTGTTTTCTTTCTGTTGAAGTGGTAAACCTTCTTGTGCTTCTGCCCTATGGCACTTTACAGTTATTTTTCATTTAAATAAATCACCTTCAAACCATGGAGTCCAGAGGGGACTGTAATGTAATGTAATGTTTAGTTTCATTGAATATTAGAGGTCTTACAGAGATTTGTAAACACAATGTTTAAGGGTGCATAGAACCATTTTCATTGGGAGTTTAAAGTTCTGTAACTTACTACATTTTAGTTGTAATATGAATGTTGGTCTTTACTCTATTTATATCGTTTGTATTTTGATTAAGGGTTTATTACTGTTTTTCCCTATCTTACAATTTTAAGGTCGTGAGGTGAGAGTATTGCCAAAACATTCATTAGGGTGTTGGTTCTTTTGAGACAAAAGTTGGATAAATTTACCTTAAGTAGTAAGGCTAACGTGTTTATTGTAAAACTATCTGTAGTGATTTGACTAGCATCTTTTTTGTTTTTAAGAGTATTTACAGTTGGAAAGTAGCTACTTACGGCCTGCAACAAAGGGGTTGTAGCCAATCAATGACATTGGTTTGTTTTTCTCTGTAACTCGATAAAGTTAGTGTGGTTATGCAAATCCTATGTAAATATGTTTTAAAGGGTTTTAATATGTGTTTTTCAACCCTAGTTGTAGTATAAAGGCATGTCAACTGTCAAATTTTTATAGGATTTGAACCCTCGGCTTGTTCGCTCTTTTAACTTGATTGTTTAATCATTTATATGCTATTATTATTATACAATAGTGGGATTTCGTGAAGGAGAATATATTCGGGTGAATCGCATTTACAGTTTTTATAATTGAAAATCTAAAATACAATTTAGTTAGTACATCTAATTAGTATCTAATTAGTTATGTAGGTTTTTACTATAGATATAATGAGTACTTGAGAATAAGAACTTGTGGGGTTTTTTATTTCACTTCTATGTAAATTTTGGCTGAGTCATTTAACCCTTGTTTGACTTCTATAGAAGCTATAAGACTTTTAGATGAAAATGATGGTGTTATTTTAAAATATAAAAGGGTTTTAGTACAAAAAAAAAATTGTAGGAACATATGATTGTAACTCTGTTCCTAAATATCATTGTTGGATAGAGCACTTTAAAATTTCTTGATTTAAAATATTGTAATTATAACACCCCTGTTTTGACCCCGTTTGCATTAAATGTATATGATGTATATATTGTATTTAATCATGGTGTGGAGATAATGGCAAAAGCCCCACCATCTATTTAGCATTTTATGTGTCGGCGATTAAAAATCTTTGTCGATGGTATTTTGTCCTAACCGACACATTATAATTTTGGACATCATGTAAAGATGCAATTTAATTAAAAACCCACAACCAGCGATGTTAATGCAATAATAATGAGATGGGGGCATGATTTCCTAAGGATAAGGTGGGGGGGAGATTCAAACCCTTCAGCCAATGGAGAAGAGCCAAATGTCAAAGGGATAACCCATCAAACCGTCAACTATCTTTCTTCTCTTATTCACCCAATCATTTATTACTGCTAGAAGTTGGTTGATTTGGTTATTGCATGGGATGGGAAAGGTATGGAAATCAAAATTAGAATGGGAGAAGCCATTAGTTTTTGGAAAATGTGATTTTGACTTATGGGGCAAGTTATTGCCCAAAAATGATGCCCATTCCCTCATGCATGGTGGTGGTTGTCTCTCCCAATGTTTCTAGAGGTCATCGCATTCTGCATTAAAGTTTTTCATCTTCCTCACCATTTTTCTTCGATTCACGTGAGCACTTCCAGGAAGATAGAGCTTCCTGTGTGTATCCATCCATGATTTTGGTTGTTTACCTCATATTTGCCATCAATGAGAAGTCATTTTTCTAATTCCCAAATATTGGGTTGTCTTCCTCACGTTTTCCTTTTGTTTTCCTCATTTTCCATGCCTAAGAAACTCGTTTTTGTGTTGCTGAGGAAACGACCATCAAGGATTCACAATTTTGGGGTTCATAGCAGTCGCTTTGGATCATAGACTTCCCAAGATAGTTGATGAATTCGAATTTCTCACCCAAGGGTTGATTTCCCTATTTTACAAACTTGTTTTGTTGTCAAAGCCATTTTTCCTCAATTCCATAATTTTGTATTCTGCCATGTGTGCATATTTTGCTTCATCTGAACTGATTTGGGAGTGGAAATGGGGTCTGAACTATCTTGATAAACATAGTATGAGAAGAAATCTCATAGAAAAATATAGGGGGATGGATTTATTCTTTTCACACCCTAAATAAAACTGCAAGGGAAGGCATAGCCTGGGGGACTGTGTAGCAGAGAAGGGGATTCTCCTTGTGTTGGGTGTGTAGATGTTTTATAATCCAAACTAGATATGGTTCAGGTGTTCATAGCTATGTGGTTGAGCTCACTAGCTTATTAGTCAGCCTTTCCATATCCTTTGTAGCTTGATAAACCCAACTGTGTTGGCTTGGTTGAATTTTGATAAATCATTGGCTATGTGTGAGTATGCTAGTGTTCCCTTATTCCTTGTGGGAATCATTCCTAGCTCGGGGGTGGCAATGTTGCTAAGAGATTGATGAGCACACTGACCTATGGTTGGGTGGAACGTTGCAACAATGTAGTTGGTTGCAGTACAAGATTCTTTCAAGATAAGTATTATTTTCTATTTGATCTCTGCAACTATATATTTGTTTATGAATTAATATGAACATGTTAAGTGTTGTGAATGAATGTATTTTTCTTTCGTTGTATGTTAACATTTTCTGCATATGTGTGTGTTGAAGTTTAATGCAATTTATAAATGGGGCTAGCTTCCTAGATTCGATAGTTAGCAACTATGTTAGTCACATCCTCTCGACTGAGTAGACAGGTGGGGACATGAGAGTAATATCCTAATAAGCCTATCAGGTATAATATGTGATAAGAGAGTTTATTTATTGGATATTTTGAACTTTGATATGGATTTTTTTTTTTAATTTTAATTGGTTATAAGAACTATCTTAAATTAATAACTAGATGAATTAAACTCATTATTTACTTAACAAAAAATATAATAAACTAACAATGTAAAAGAAATAAAACTTAAGAAGGTCACTATAATAACCCAGTACTATTTATAATAATATAAGAATACATCTACATATTTTCCATTAAATATATAAGAAGAAAAACTATAGAATTCCTTATAAATATTATACGTAAGTAAAATCTATCTAACCTATTCTAATTCAGTAACATTAAGTAGTTTTAGAGAGTCCCTCGGCATTCATAAAGACTTCAAATACAAACATGAAATAAATTCGTAGATAATAAACAAAACATCTTAGAACCTGAATAGATGTAGGAGGACAAACACCCAAAGAAGATCATTCATCTCAACTGTCTCATGAAAGCACCCAAGATCACTTGCTTTAGGACCCCCGAGCTTGTTCACTGAACCACCAAGACAAAGATGTTGTGTAAATTCCGACACAAAAATATCTGCAACTTAGTAATCTCACTAGCATACTTAACTCTCAGCAAATATACTTTAACTATACCCTCATCGAATTCCTCTTGTGTGCCTCAGTTTTGAGTTTTCGACAAATTCACAAGGATCTAATCACTTTGGAATAGAATGTAAAGAGCCTCCTGCTAAATTCGATGGTATTTATAAGATTGCCTAGCTCTTTGGGTCATTTTTGTAATTAAATGAGTCGCCCTGCTCAGTTCCTCTTCTCAGGGAACATGACCACAATTGTAGGGATTTTTCCTCCTACAGCAGCTAGAAAGTGAAATGCTAGTGCTTCCACTTGTCATTCGGCCCTCTACAGTCGTTTATTCCTCCTAGTGGGTCGGTGAACACTCTTCAACAATCTTGTTTGGATAGGTGTCTCTTCTTTTAATTATTTAAATAAATAAAATATTCAATTAGTCACCCTTAACTATCCTTGGTCAGAAAAACGTTACGATACTTTTAACATAACGTTTTTCTAAATAAATAAAATAACTTATTTTTCAGTTCTAGGTGGGTTACACGTTAGATATTCGATATGTAACCTTTTGCGTACTTTTCTTTTTTGGTTCCATGACCATAACCCAACTCCATGTTTTTTTTCAATTAAGCAATACAATGAGCACCTCTTACTAATAAAAATAAAATAGCAAGATAATTTTATTTGAAAATATCTGTATATTATAAATTGAAACTCCCCACACCACCCACTCCCTCCCATGTTTGTGTCTCTTTTCACTCTTATGTAATACATCTCAAAAGAAACTACTTATTACTTCCCCTCATTCTAAGATGAACCCTAAATTTTTCAACTCATAAAACCAAGAAGAAAACCCATCAATACATCATATATAACCCATAAGCAATTATTTCGCTAATATATGACTATTAATAATCATATCACAATGGATATTTCAACATAAGTGGGTGCCACTCTAGTAACATTCAACTCATAATATTTTTACATCTCTACAAGAAATATAACCTAAATACCTCACAATGAAACATTAATCAATTTGAATCTTCTAAAACTTATCAGATATTATATTCATGAAAAATTTAATCATATTAGAAAAATTAAAAAATTTACAATTTACAAACACCAAAATTAAATATATTATCCTAAATGGAAATATATTATCCTAATTACTATAGAAAAGGAAAACATATAAATATCAATAATAATTATTCCTTACAACGGAGATATCGAATAACGTCCATGTCAATATTATTTTAATATAAATACTTTTAATTAAAAAAATAACTTTATTTATTTATATAAATATTTAAATATAACATTCTTCCACATAAATTTTTAAACCACATTACATGCCATCAAATATATGTGTATATGATGGAGGCACTGAGAGAGTGTACCGAAAAATAAAATAAATAAACTAATATTATTCCTATTTTATCTATATGATGGAGGCATTGAGAGAGTGTACCGAAAAATAAAATAAATAAACTAATATTATTCCTATTTTATCTAAATAAACCAAATTTATGGTTCATCTTATTCATTATTATTGTCAAAAACAATTAATATAATTACCTTTCTAACATTATTTGTTTTTAAGTCTTATGGATGACTGCTAATGTGACTCACTTAAGTTAAATTCAATCCTAACTTAATAATTCCTTGGATTATACACATTATACAATAACCCTTTTCATTTTTAAGATGGAATATAAATATAAAAACTCTAAGTAAGTAATAATTAAAAAAAGTCCTATAAGAACCTCTTTCATTTCCAACCTGGCATATACGTACTAATAAAAATCATCAATAGCAGCATATAATTTGAGAAAGAAAATAAATCTAATTTAATTTTTTCAACAAAATTTTTACCTAAATTAAGTTAATTTACTTATTAATATTTTTGTATTTAAAGTTGCTAAAATTAATTTTAAAAAACTGTTTAATGAAAATTGTATATATATATGCTAGTTTAGAATTATTATAATTATTCATGAATAATATTTTTTTTGGATGTATAAAAAAACTAAAAATAAAATTAACACATCTTCAAAAATTTGATCTTTCTAAATGGTAAATATGAATTCATGCCAGTACTTGAATCAACTCATTAATAAATAGATAAATAGAGATCTCAATATAAGTAAAAAAAATAACAATTTTTCCAGTCGCACTCATTTGAGTAACATATTGATAAACTGCTTATTTTTATACGAGTATATGGAAATTTTAGGACTATTTTTATTCATATATCTCAGCGAATGAGGCAATCATAGAAAACATACTAACTGGCTTACATGTAAATTATGAAGTAAGAAGAGATTTACTAAAAGGCATACCTATATCTTCTTGAATTCTGGTTGTACTCTTCTCTTTTTGAGGGGAGGTCCAATTTCAAGTTCAAGCAACTTAGGTTCCTTCTCTGCATATTCTTTCAAAGCGTCCTCCTTAGCATCCATCGCTTCATTTTCTTCTTCTAATTGCTCCATCAAATTGCACTTGTTGCATATTTGACAAGGTTTCCTTGGTTCTATTATACAAGTAATACAATTACAGAAGTGATAATAGCTAGGTGAAATTGACTCTCTACAAACGTAACACATTTTGTTTCCACATATACATCTCACCTTATTGCAGGTCCCTTCCATCTTGATTAATTATGTGTGGCAGATGTTACATTCTCTTATAACAGCTTTTGTCATTCTCTCTTCAACTTCTAGATTATATTGTTATTTAAATTGATGTTATGTGACTATAAAAAAGTCATGTTTTCTAATTTATTTGGTTAAAGTGTGGGCCCAACCCGAGTTCAATTTTCCACTGATAATTTAGTTAAAAGGAAACACAAAAAAATTGGCTCATGTAAAAAATAAGTATGTTTTTATTATATAAATATTAATTACTTGAAAATAATAATAACTACTCTAATTCCAAAGAGGGAAATGAAATACCCAAAAGAATTTCGATTAGTTTTAAAAATGAGAGAAAGTTATGTGTAGATAATATAAGTTTACCCAATGAAAAAAAGTCTACAAAAATAAGTAACATCAAACTTCTAAATCTCGGCATAGGTGAAAATAAGTTTCCTTCAAAAATATTTTGTACATAAAGTTTTTAGATTTGATACCATTCGGTGAATAAGTCAATGTTTTTGCCTGGATCCTTTGAATGCCAATGGAATCTTACCAAAAAAAAAGTCCAAAAATCCAAGCAACATAGGTATAGGAGTTTTCCAAGTTTTAGTTAGCGTTAGAAAACCTTGAAACTCCTCGACGTGGAGAAACTATACCTTTGAAACTGAGAACTGATCTGGACGTGGAGAGACTATACCTTTGAAATTGAAACTTGAAC
>LPNX010046026.1:3934-24773 GCA_001517045.1 Pseudotsuga menziesii
TTTCCAAAAATTATACAAGCAAGGTCATTAATTCTCTCTTTTTCATGTTTTTGTAGGAAATCCATGCTTCACTTTCCTTGCAAGAGAATTAAACCATACATGATCTCATTCTAACAAGAGTTATAGAAAAGGTAATTTCAAAACTTTTGCAAGCCTCTCAATGAAAGTGTTTTTTATTGCTTTCCAAGTTACAACATATATCTGTTACATCTTATTGTTCACACAGAAGGTCACATGCCATAAGTGGGCACGGTTTTCCACCTCTTAATAAGTGTTGTATGTTTGGTAGTCAAAGTGTTAGAAAGCATGTTGAAATACTTCCATAATTATATGAACTGTCTATGGGTCTATGTGCTAGATTTGCATTTGTATTAGAATTGGTTAGGGTTGTGTGCTTGCATTGGTATTAAATGGGTTTGTGTGGATTTTGCTTGAATTGGGTTCCTATCAAATTGATTAGGGTTGTGTGCTTGCATTGGTATTAAATGGGTTTGTGTGGATTTTGCTTGAATTGGGTTCCTATCAAATTGATTAGGGTTGTGTGCTTTGCTAATTTCAATCTACATCTATATCAAATATGTTTTGTTTTTCATTTGATGTTAAGTTAGAATGGATCCAAAACTTGGATGATGTGGATGATATGTTTCTTTTTTTTTTGTGAAATATGTTTTTTCTAATTCTATTGAAAAAAATATTAGTGCATGTAGAAACAAATGGACAATGAATTGACTGTCACAGATTCAAAGACAAAAAACACAATAGTAAAAAAATCTCAACATGAAACCTAAGATATCAGTCCACTTATGCAAGGGGAGGAAACTGAATTGATTATAAGCTAAAATAGAATATGTTCTTGCAAAAGTAGGAGCAGTAGTAAGAGAAAAAGTCTCTGCCTCCTTAAAATATAGAAAATAGATTTTGAATAGAATATCAATAAGCTAAGACAAGCTCAGATATGGTGGTCATAATCAAGGAAAAGTTCTAGATCATCCTATAAATTAGAAAAGAACATAAGTTTGCAAAAAAATGGAAACCAAAAAAGCAATATAATGTACACAAGAATATGTACCAGATACTGTAACAATGCACTACTATATCACTATCCAAGTTAGAGTATAAGAACTGATATTGTTTCAAGGCTACAAGATAGTTACAAACCTTCAAGAAAGATGAGAGCCCATAATAAAAACCTGAGACCATTGTTACAATCCTAAAGATGGCTGACTTGGTTACCTCCAAATAATATTTAAAATTGTATTTAGGAGTTATTAAAGGTAAGACAATAAGTGTACCAGGTATGTTATGGTTTAAACCCTCCTTTTCTCGAGTTGTATCACTATCCAAATAGGGCCCTATTTGGTGAAATGACAATCTTAACCTACAAATTAGAGAAATCCGAACTAAAATTGGTATAACATTTTAATGAGGGTCAAATGGGATCACACAATCAATCATTCATGAAGCCGAGTTGATATTTTTTTTATATAACCTTCACTATTGATATATATTCACAAGAGAGGGTTATGATAGTGCCAGTAAAATGTCAATACCCTATATCATAATGAAGGTCGAATAGGCTGCAAAATTTATTGTATTTTATGTTGTGAATGTGCCCAATCTAGAAGGCCGTTAGGGCCAGTGTGACAATATTCCCTTCCCAAAGATAATATTGTGTGTGCAATTAGATATTAAATTTTGTGCCAAATAGAAAATAATTTATTTTATTCTCTTAGCCTGTGGAAATTGAACCCAGGTGTTAGAACAATTACACTCACAAAAATTTCCAATTACACATGCAAATTACACACAAAGGAGACTGAATATGGAGCTGAACACTAATCTATATTGAATAAGTGTATAATAGCCAACCCTGTGAAGTCATAGGATGCAAAAATAAATAATTACATGATATATTTGAATGCATAAGGATTCCATTCAAATTTGGTCAAAAGTAGGCTTACTAAATCTAAGCAAATCCCCCATAGGTGCATAAAGCAGTTCCCAAATCTGTCTAGGAGCTCACGAATTGGAAAAATAAATTAGGCAAGCTAATAGATGATGGAAGGACAACTCATACATGATTTTATTAGGAGAAAAGAGTGGAGGATGATGAGGACAAAAAACAAGTTAACTTCACCTAGTCAAACTTTCCCAATTGCCTTAAAACTCAAAAAAAGAAAGAAATAAAGCAGAAAAAGCAGACATGCACTAGGAAGGCCAGGAATAAAGAAGATTTGATTCCAAGTGGTTTCCCAAGCACTCCATGACTCAAATTTAGCAAGTTTGTCCACTTTGGATTTGTGGAGGACAACTTGCATAAGGTGGAATATGGAAACTAGGTGAATAAGACAAAAATTGGATTAATTAATGTCTAAGGTAGCTAACTGTGGGTTGATTATTGTAACACCCCCCCTTAAGCCTAAATTATGAGTAAAATATCAGAAAATTATAGGGCCTAGAAACAAGGCTTAGTCACCCTTTACATACTGCATGTCCATTTAACCAAGGAAAGAGGCAAAAACCCAGAGGGAAAAATCTTCCCTTAAACATGGACAGTAAAACAAAATTTGAAAATATTGTCATCACTCATGCTTCACAGCATGATCAGCAATCCCCAGTAGTGATTTGAGATTATTGAATGTCTTCTTACAAAAAACTTTGGTGAAGATATCTGCTACTTGTTCTGAAGATGAACAGAAGAGTAGGTGAATGGTGCCATCATGCACAAGTTGTCTGATGTCGTGCAGATGGATATCAATGTGTTTGGTTCTCTATCTCTAAACTGGATCATTTTAGATTTGAATGGTACTCTGATTATCACAATAGATAGTAGTTAAGTATTCTAATTTGAAGCCACACTCACCAAGTAACCCCTACAACAATTAACATTGAGTTGATGCATTTACAACTCCTCTGTACTCTGCTTCTGTAGATGAGAGTGCAATTGCACTCTGTTCCTTGCTTGACCAGCTGATTGGTCCTTCAAAAAGCATGAACACATATCTTGATGTTGAATTTCAATCTGTGTTGTTTCCTGCACAATCACTGTCAGTAAACCCAATCAAATCAAGATCAGATTTAGCTTTGTAGAAGATCCCATGAGTCCTTGTTCCCTGAACAAAGTTAAGGATCCTTTTGGCTGCTCTCCAATGGATATCATGAGGCTGATACATATATCTTGAAGCCACACTTACTGTATAAGAAATATCAGGTTGAGTATGTGTAAGATACAACAAACATCCAATCAGTTGCCTATACAGTGTATTGTTTACCATAGGTGAAGAATCAGCTTCTTCAAGCTTAACTCCTGAAAGGAAGGGAGCCTTACTTGGATTGCAGTCCTTCATGTTGAATTTGTTTAGCAAATCCAAGGCATATTTGGACTGAAGTAATTTTATTCCATGTTTGGTTTGAGCAATATAGAGCCCCAAGAATTGGCTCAATAAGCCCAAATCAGTCATTGAGAATGCATGGTTCATTGCATCCTTCAAAGAGGAAATTTCATCCTTTGAGCTTCCTGTAATGAGAAGGTCATAAAAATACAAGAAAATAATCATTAGTGAACCATGAATCAGCTTCAAATATACATTTGGATCTAACTTGCATCGAACAAAATTCAGTGATAGCATAAACCTATCAATCTTGGCATACCAAACCCTGGGGGCTTGCTTAAGCCCATACAATGACTTCTTTAGCCTACGCACAAGAGATGGATTAGTAGTAAATACTTGAGGATGCTGCATGTAAATCTATTCAGTAATATCTCCATTCAGGAAAGCACACTTCACATCCATGTGATGTACCTCCCACTACTTCGAAGCTGCAGTGGCTAAGGCTAGCCTGATGGAGTCCATATTTTCCACTGGTGCAAAGGTCTCATTGTAGTCTATGACATGTACCTATGAGTATCCATTGGATACCAATATGGCCTTATATTTCAAAGGTGAACCATCAGCAGCAAATTTGGTTTTGTAAACCCACTTACACCGAACTAGCTTTCTCCCTGGGGGAAGATCAACCAACTCCCAAGTGTTGTTCTTCTGGAGTGAGCTGAACTCTTCTTTCATGGCTGTTTTCCATATTGGATAATGTGCTGCATCTTCATATGTCTATGGTCTGATTCAACCATCAGATAGCATTTCTCTACAAACAAAGGGTCTTTCACACACAGAGCACTCTCAAACTGAGATCTAGTCCTCCTAGGATCATTAGGATTTCCAGCTAGTTCTCCAGCTACATGAATGGTATTTGCTGCCCATTTTGGTCTTGTAGGACTGTTAGGATATGCAATTAAATCATCATTATCAGACATATCAGAATCATCAACTTCAACTATCTCTTCACTTACATTTAATGGCTTTGGTGGTGAAGAGGATTCTCCAACTTCCATTGCTGCTAAAGGCTCTTCTTGGAACTAAACACTCCTTTCAATGAAGGATTTGTTTGTGCTCAAATTTATCAGCTTGTACCCTTTTGAATCTTCAAATTACCCAACAAATAGACACTCTTGGCTTTGGGGCTGCAAAGCCTTCCTCTTTTTTGTTGGAATTCTAGCCCAAGCCCTTGAGCCAAAAATCCTGAAACGAGTCACATCTGGCTTGTGCCCACTCCATGCTTTGAAAGGATTCATACCATCAAGCTATTTATGAGGCACCCTATTCTAAATATAGGTTGCATAGTTTATATCTTTGGCCCAAAAATTTGGTGGCAAAGTCTTAGCCTCCATCATGCATGTTGCCATCTCTTTCAATGATCTGTTCTTCCTCTCAGCAACACCATTTTGCTGTGGTGTGTAAGGGATAGAATGCTGCATCTGAACACCTACATCTGCAAAATATTGAATGAACTCAAACTTGACATACTCACCACCATTTTCATATCTGAGGACCTTGAGTTTCCTCCCAGACTGGTTTTCAACCAAAGCCTTAAAGACTTTGAAGAGGCCAAAAACTTCAGACTTGTGTTTCAGGAAGTAAACCCAGCAATACCTGGAAACGTCATCTATGAATGTCAATGCATATTTGGCCTGACTCATTAACATATGATGAAATGGTCCAGCAACATCACTGTGGATCAACTGAAGAGGTGCAGAGGTTCTCTCATGACTGGCTTTCTTAAATTTATGCTCTGGGTGTTTTCCTAAGATGCAACCTTGACAGACTCCTTTGGAAAACTTAATCTTTGGTAACCCTATGACCATTTCATTTTCACTAAGATCAAAAAGATACTTGTAATTAAGGTGGCCAAATCTTTCAGGCCAAAGCTTGCTTGCCTCATTAGCATGAATCAGAAGAGCAGAGGGCTTTGAGTAGGGTAGGAAGTGTGAGAACATGTATACCTTTGAAGTGTGATTTGCAACTCCTTTTGCAATGAATTTACCACTTGGGATCTCTGTGATCTCAACTTCATTAGGGGACAATATGAACTTCTTTGGAGACCCTGTGTGGATCATTTGATACACTGATAAGAGGTTAGAGGAAAGACCTGGAACATACAATATATTGCTGAACTTACCATGGTCAAGATGAATCCTCCCTTTGCCCAAACTTTCAGTGAGAGAGTCATCTCCCAGTACAATTGGTGGACCTTTCAACATGTCAAGTGAGGTGAATGCCTCCTTGGTTGAAACCATATGTCTTGAAGCTCTAGAATCAATGATGAAACTAGGTGAGCTTGATGTGCCAGCAACCAATTCATGAACTCTCTCTCTATCTTTTGAATTTGATCCTCCTTCCCTCTTCTTTGAGCTGTTAGGAAGGGAGAAGCCATTCTTCTCCAGGAGTTGGGTCAGTATGTCAATTTGCTTCTTCATGTAGGAGCTTTCAGAATGATTTCCCTTACTACAGTATGCGCACTTGCTCATTTCTCCTTTGTTCTTCTTCTTCTGGGGGTTCTTCTTGGAACCTTGGGGCTCCTATGGAGACTTGTTCTTATCTCTCTTTTGCTCAAGTGGCTTCTTAGCTTTCTTCTTGATTTTTGAATCCACCCTCGAATCTCCAGCAACCAGAGCTTGGTATTTGGAAGGTTTGATGGTGCCCATCATCACCAATTTATCTTGTTCTTGTGTGAGAGATTCCATGAAATCTGCAAGGCTAGGCATTTTCTAGGCTCGAGCTGTCAACTTTGTGGCATGGAAGGTCGAGACAAACAATAAATAGTTAGGGCCAAGATTTGAGATTATGGCCAAAACTAGTTGCTCCTCCTTCTTTTCGATCCCACACTGTTTTAGCTGCAAAACAAGGGCTTTGAACTTGGAAAAATAGAGTTGTAGGGATTCAAAGCTATTGGGACTCAGGGAGATCAATTCATTTTCAATTTGATGTCACCTCATCTCATCCGTCTTACTAAAAATCTCAACAAGCTTCTCCCATACTTCATTTGGTGATGTCAATCCATTAATATGGAAAAGGAGGTCTCTGGATATGCTCAGACACAGGAGACCATAGGCCTCATCCCTCCTGTTGTGCCATTTAAATTTCTCTGCAACTGCATTGGGATCTGCTTCTATTTCCATAGTCACTTTGTAGAGGCCTTTCACTCTCAACAGTATCTCCATCTCTTCTTTCCATTCAAAGAAGTTAAATGGAGTCAAGATGATCTTCTGAGATTGATCCATAGCTCAGAAATTGTCCCTTCAGTCAGCAGAATGCTCCCAGTCAATGATGTAAAACCTGCAATAACAAATTGGAAGGAGATAAATTGATCTACAAAGGATCTGATACCATGTGGAAATTGAACCCAGGTGTTAGAACAATTAGACTCACAAAAATTGCCAATTACACATGCAAATTACACACAAAGGAGATTGATTATGGAGCTGAACACTAATCTATATTGATTAAGTGTACAATATACAACCTTGTGAAGTCAAAGGCTGCCACAATAAATAATTACATGAGATATTTGAATGCATAAGGATGCCATTCAAATTTGGTCAAAAGAAGGCTTACTAAATATAAGCAAATCCCCCATATGTGCATAAAGCAGTTTCCAAATCTATCTAGGAGCTCACGAATTGGAAAAATCAATTAGGAAAGATAATAGATGATGGAAGGACAACTCATACATTCTTTTCATAGGATAAAAGAGTGGAGGATGATGAGGACAAAAAACAAGTTAACTTCACCTAGTCAAACTTTCCCAATTGCCTTAAAACTCAGAAAAAGCAAACAATAAAGCAGAAAAAGAAGACATGCACTAGGAAGGCCAGGAATAAAGCATATTTGATTCCAAGTTCATTCCCAAGTGCTCCATGACTCAAATTTAGCAAGTTTTATCACTTTGGATGTGTAGAGGACAACTTGCATAAGGTGGAATATGGAAACTAGGCAAATAAGACAAAAATTGGATTAATTAATGTCTAAGGTAGCTAACTATGGGTTGATTATTCTAACATAGCCTAATTGAATGTTGCTTCATAAATCCCTTACAACATCCCTTGTTTCAAATCCTTATGAATCTACTTCCTAACAAAAGAAGTGATAACTCAATTTGAGCTTCTTACACTAGTTTCCAATAAGAAAAAGATCCTCTCATTTTGACTTTACATTAGAAATTTATAGCTTCTACAATTGACATTTTTATACCAAATAGATTTAAAACCTGTTTGGCCTCTGGAAAGTAGGGAAGAATTCATGTAGAATTTTGCCTAAGTATGGGGAAAAAAATAAAGGAGAAAAGGAATGAGCTACAACAGAGGGAGCACTAAGGAAAAGGGAAGGATTTGTGGCAGAAGAAGGAAAGAGAAGAAAAAGACAAAGAGAAGATGTAGGATGAGGAAGCTGCACTAGATGAGTAAGCCACGATAGAAAGACAGAATGAGATAGCAGATGACATGGCAGAATATCAGCAGAAGCAGGCATGTAAATAGTGTTGCGGCCAAAAAATGATTGTAAGGAATAAAACTGAGAAAGAAATAGTCCTTAATGATCATGGTTATGATATCAGTTGAGAGCTCGTGGAAACCAGATGTGGGAATGCATATTTGTAATTCAAGATGATATTGCCTTTTGTTATGTGTTACTAGAATAGGAAATACATCCTATCGGCTGAATATAGTAAGTCGCCTAAGATAGCGACTGAAGAGGAGTCTATAATGAGTCTGTTAGAGTCTATGTCGAATCAGTGTTGAGTCTGTAACAAGCATGTATGAGATCTGTATCGATTCTATAATGGGTATATAAAAGAAGGAACCAAAGATGTAGACAGGTTAGTCGATTTTAGTTGATTAGCTGATACAACATTTTGGAGTAATCTCTAGACTCTTGTAAAATACACTCGAGCTAGACTTAAGATAGGAAGTTTTGGTTAATGACTCTAGATCACTAAGTGCATGAAAGTAGTGGTTATGCAGCTGAGTGCACAAACAAGTAGATAAAGTTGAGTTAATCTAGGATGTGTATGGACCACTAGTAGGAGTAGAGTAGAAATAGTAAGAGATAATATCAGAGAGCATGAGAGGGAAGAAAAGTCTGTAAAGATAGAAGAGAAGATATTGAATAGAGTCTACAAGTTTGTGTGCAGACAAAAGGTGTATCTATTTCCTCATGCTAGATGAAGAGAACCTTGTGGTTTTTGCATGGATGGGTGTCCACGTTATATGTTGTGTATATGTGTGAATGTTTAAGTAGCTTAGTTATATGCATGAATATTGTGTTCAATGACTGGGTTATTATTGTATTGCAACTAGATAAATGTATAAATTTCACATTATATTAATGAATATGCTTATGTTTTTTGTTCACTGTTTGTTCACTTAAGTCATATAAAGAAGGATCGAATCATAGGTTGGTGATGAAATATTGTGCATACAAGTAACCCACCTTCCCGGTCTTTGTTGGAAACCTTGGCATAGAGCCAAGGTACTAAAACACCCTCTCACAAAAACTGGGAAGACGTGGTTATGATAGTTACCCATAAAAATGAGATAACTTGGGTGAGACTACATCTTTGTGTAGGGTGCTATCGATTGAGCTCCACTCTGTTGGGCCGATATCTTGGGATTTATTATGCTAAGTGGAAGGAATTGAACCCGGGTCTAGGGAAAAAGTGAGGGAAGAAATCCAACAAATAGTTATGTTTTCGAGACCTTGAAGTGTTGTGCTGAGGGATATGTTGTGGAATCCCACAAAATCAGAAATCCAAGACTAGGTGGACTTTAAAGAGTTAGAGTTTGTACGAAAAGAAAGTGAAGGATCTCAATGGAACCAAACAGAGTGGTTGGGCCGGTACATTTATTCATACATTTACGAGATTTTATTTTTTGAGTTTCCCATCATGTTGCATGAGTGTTTGTCTAAGTTGGAAACCCAACAAAGGAATTTTCAAGGAGGAGAACCAAGAGAGTGGAATCCTTACTTGATTGACCGATTGAAAAGAGCAAACAACCTTGTATCAAGGGCTGTGGATTTTTGGGTATATAGTATCCTAGAAGAATATATTAATGAGTTTGTTGTTGACACAATAACCTTATATAGTGAGGTAGAGTGAAAAAAAATTCAAGGACCATGCAACAGATACCTGTCATCTTTAAAGACGTGGATAAAAATGATTTTATAAGAAAAAGGCATTTTGTGAATGCAAGAATGAATAGAAAAGGGTGGCTATGTCTCAGTAGAACCCTAGAGTGAGATGTTCCTAAGAGATAGTGGAACTCAACTAGAGCCAGGATTTTTAAGAAGCGGAAGAAGATTCAAGTCCAGCAAAAGAAGAAAACTTTGTTAGAATGAGGGAGTTGCAACAAAAATAGAGAAGAAGAAGGATACAAGTTTGTGTCATACTTAGATGAAGGATATTGCGATGAAGAAGAGGAATATCAACTGATCTTAAAAGGAGACAAAGAGTCAGAAGAGCTTACTAAAGATACTGAACAAGAATGTCCTTACAACTCACCTACAGTACCAGAGGTAAGATATCCAAACCTATCTCCAAGTAATTATGCAAATACAAGTACTATTAACACTATAAATAGCAGAAAAGAAAGTTCGACTAGTCCTAATTCTATTCTGACTGTACCAGCAACAAATACAAAGGTTGGAGCTGACATTAAGCTACCAATATTCAAAGGAAATGTGTTGGAATACCTAGAGCAGCATTGGTTTCTTTGTGATGTTTCCTGGACTGTATGACAGATACAAGATGAGAATATCAAGAAATTGCAGGTGATCACAACTCTACGAGGTCATGTGCTGGACTAGTTTATGAAACTTTCCATAGTACCAACATGAGTACTCTCGAAAACACTCAACAAGATTCGCTTGGGTTCAATAGATGAATTCAAATAGTCGAATTCTGAATCACAGTGCATCACTGATATCAAAGAGATTAAGTAGCTACCAACAAAATCTGTTTGGGGCTTTAACCAAGGATTTAAGACATTAATCGCCAAAGTAAGTTTCCAAATTTCAAATCTGCAACATAAGGAATGGTTTATTGCTTCCTTGCTACCACATATTTGAACCCGTTTGATGTAACATAAAATTGTGTCACATACATAGGCTCTTGAAATAGAAATGAAATTAAAATCCTCGCCTATTGGAAACACTATCTCGGGAATGATGCAAATTCAGTCACAATTGGAAAATCTTGGGGTGTAGCTCCAGAACATTAAAAGAGGAAAGGAATTTCAGGAGGAACTATGGTGTACAAGATGTATAAAAAATGGACACCATAAATAGAATTTCCCGACACTCATGAACTATGTTGCAACAAGTGCACCAAACCCATTAAACCCCTTACTGTAGAATATGCTAGACTAGAGGTCACAAGTCTGAGGAATGTCTATACTTACAGAATATTGTAAGTGCACTCGCTATTCTATATTGTAAATTTTGTGAGTCGATAGGTCATGATGAGAAATGCTACATATCCCTTCAGTTTCTGCAAGAAAAAACGATGGATACCTACTTAATGAAAAATGATGAGAAAATGCAAGATGAACGGGTGCAACCTTAGTATCATCCTACAAAGTATCAAACAAAAAAATCCTCAACTGCAATACCAGCATAATCAATATCCTCAAAAACAACAATACCCTCTACAAAGGGGGGTGGGAATTTTAGAGGTTGACGACAACAAACAGGAGGAGGATTTGGTCAAGGAAGAGGTCAAATTGTATGTTATAATTGTGGGCATCCGAGACATTTTTCACGAGACTGTTAAAGTACTACAACAAAATGTAAATATTGTAAAGCATTTGATTAGATTATTGAACAACTTCTGAAGCTTATTGTTAAATGGTAGGATAGAACTGTCACTAACCCCAACCAGGTGTAGAATCTGAATCCAAACCCCAATTTGAATATTCAAATGATTTTTGTAGAACCCAGAAAACTACTCATTGTTGCAGTCACAAGAGGAGGTGCTGTGACGGGAGAACACCAAAATACACAACAAGGACAACCGCAGGTGATACCTGAAGCATAAAATAAATCTCTGCTAGATGTACAACAAGAGAAAGAAGTATTCTTGAAGGTGCAACAATAATTTGTTGATACCAATCAACTGTCGATATCTGGACAAGTTAGAGCTATGCCTCAACAATTTGAAAAACTAATCATGAAGTGGCCAATGAAAAAGGTTAGTAAGCTTAAAGAATTTTCAAAATTTGTTTAGCACTAATCCATGATAAATATGTTGTCATGAAAATAACAATACTCATAGAAGAAACCACAAAAGGCCTGCGACTTGACAAAAGAGTTAATCAAATCGGGAGAAAACTGAAGACAGGCTGAGAACTGCGAATGACTATGCAAATAGGAGATTATGAAATGGACTATATCATATTAGATTTAAGCACGGATGTCAATATATTAACTAGAAATACATGGGAGAGAATGAATAGGTCATGACTGGACTAGTCTCCTATTTAGCTAAGGCTTGCAAAATAGTCAAAGGTTTTACCAATCGGTAGACTAACCCAAGTACATGTGGAAGTCTAAGGCTTAAAAAAATATGCCAACTTCGAATTTATTACCATTGTCGATGACACAAACCCATATCTTGCAATTCTAGGAATTGATTGGGCAATAGACAACCAAACTATTATAAAGTTCAAGAAAAGGATATTGTCTTTTGAAGATTCTTAAATAAGAGTGGTTGCGCCAATCGATCCATTTGAAGGATAGTGATATGTTGAACCTGTGCATAGCGAAGGGCAAGACAATTATATGGATCAGCTGTAGAACATCATGTATACAAAGGATGACTATATTAACCTAATAGCTGATGGAAACCTGACTTGGTGGAGTATAAGCTCGTGCACATCCGACTCAGGAAATGCTTTGGAAAATTGACAGAATAGGCGACATGAAGTCTCTATGCAAATATGTGCAAGAATCACAAGATCTTTCTGAAGGGTAGCAGCCGAAGCAAACACACTTCCTACATATGAAGGATTTCCTAACCTTGCATCTTTTTTGGTAGAATTTGAAGAAAAATCCATAGAATCACAACGATTGTCTACTTTGGATTATGTGCTGAAAGATATGCCCACTAGATGGTGGGGTACACACAAGAAATCCATCTCCAAATGGACACAATGTAGGAGATTAATGGAGATCAGATTCAGAGAAGAGATCAATTATCCTGATCATAAATACACTAGACTCACAAATCCTAGGAAACATATTGAGCACTATCAAGGGATTTGGAAAGAATATTCGCGACAAGAATGGGTTCATTGATTCATCCACACTTTGTAAATGGTACCTAGAAGTTGGCACACCTCAGGGGAGCTGCAGCGAGGAACCATTCAATGGGAAAGCTTAGCTGTAATATTTACCCAAACATTTGAATTTATAAGTGGACACCCAACAGTGGATGTTGCATTATAGTTAATAAAGGAGAAGATATTCGAAGAAATACCAGTTGCAGATACGAACTTCCATCAATGAAGGATGAATACACATAGCTGGATGTAGTGTTATAATATTAGAGAAGAACCAGATGAGGATGACCCACTTGAGCTAAATATACCTGAGTAATAAGGTATATGTACAGTAGAGGGAGTTGTTATAACTAATGACCAGTGTCTAAAACCACTCAAAATTAAGAAAGTAAATATTGGATCTGAGGAAAACCCAAAGTTTGCTAATATTGGAGATTACTAGGATGGAGAGACTATGGGAAAGATCATTGAATTATTACATGAATTTTAGGATCTGTTCCCCAAAAATTTCTTTGAAATGAAAGGCATAGTTGGAGACCTTGGTGAAATGAAGATACCCCTAAGTCCCGATGTAAAACTAGTCAAATAGAGGCCATACAGATTAAACCCACACTACAAAGAGAACATTAGAGCCGAAATTGATCGAATGCTAGAGGCAAGAGTAATAGAACCAATTGAAGAATTAGAATGGGTTATCCTGATCGTAGTACAAGACAAGAAAAGCTCAGGAGAAGTCGGGATATGCGTTGAACTTAGGAAATTAAATGATGCTTGATTGCATGATCCATTTCCAACTCCATTTACATATGAAGTATTAGAGAATGTTGGAGGACAAGAAATGTATTCATTTACAGATGGATTCTCGGGATACCATCAGGTCAAAATTGCAAAAGAAGATCGCTAAAAGACTACCTTTGCAATGGAGTGGGGATGCTACCAGTACATGGTAATTCCCTTTGGACTCAAGAATGCGCCTACAATCTTTTCTATAATTTTCATTGCTGCGTTTAAAGAGTTTATACATAAATTTCTTGAAGTCTACTTTGATGACTGGAAAGTCCTTTTACTTATAAAGGATCACATAGAAAGTCTTAGAGTGATGTTAGAACGATTCTGTCGGTACAAAATTTCCCTCAATTTGAGAAAATGTATTGTTTGTGCACCTCTTAGGGCTCTATTATGCCATGTGGTCTGTCAAGATGGGATTTTGGTTGACCCAGCTAAATTCGACATCATCTTGGACTTACCACCACCTACCATAGTTAAACATTTAAGAGCAATGTTAATAAATACGAGATATTACAGAAAGTTCATCAAAAGATATGCATAAGTGACTTACCCAATGGAGAAATTGTTGAAAACAAACACCAAGTTTCAGTGGATAGATGAATGCCAGGTGATTCTAGATAAGCTAAAAAATAAAATGGCCACTGCACTGATACTTGTATTTCTAGATTGGAAAAAAGAATTCCATGTTCTTGTTGATGCATCCTCTGTTGCGCTTGGAGTGGTACTAATGCAACCAGGAGAGGGAGAGATCGATCACCCCATTGCTTTTGCTAGCAGGAAGTTATCAACTGCATAAAATAATTACACCACAACAGAGAGAGAAGGACTTGAGATGGTCTATGCCTTGCAAAGATTCAGACATTATTTGCTAGGGGTGACATTTTAAAATGTACATTGACCATTCTGCATTAAAATATTTGGTCAACAAGCCAGTGTTGGAAGGAAGATTTGTCGATAGCTTTTCCTCTTTCAATAATTTGACTTTGAAATAATTGTTAAACCGGTCCGATTAAACTTGGGACCAAACCACCTCTCCATAATAGAGAGTGGATACAAACCTACTAGTCTAAAAGATAATATGCCTGATGCACAAGTGTTTGCGATAACTACATTTGATAATCAATACGAAGATATCATATAGTTCCTAACTACAGGTTTTTCATCGACTGAGTTCACAACAACATAGAATAAACAATTAGTAATACGAGTTGCATATTTCCAGTTGATTGTTGACGACTTGTATAAACAGGGCCGGGATGAGATACTTCAATTTTGTGTTTTTTAACATGAGCACCCTATTATTTTAAGTGAAGCACATACTGGTATTGTAGGGGGACTCTACACAGGAAAGGAGACTATGTACAAGATATTACAGGAAGGGTTATGGTGTCCTACCATGCATGTAGACCCTCAAGATTACTGTTGGATTTGTGATGTCTGCCAAAGAATGGGAAAGCCATTCAAAAGAGATGAAATTCCATTAGTTCCACAACTCACGTTAAAGGATTTCGACAAATGGGTTGTTGACTTTGTGGGACCTATTAGTCCAGTAGGGAAGCGCACAGGAGCTAGGTATATTATCACCATGGTGGATTACCTAACTTGATGGGCGAAATCTACGTCTATTAAGGATTGTACTAGTGTGACATCAATGAAGTTTTTAATTGAAAACGTTGTAACAAGGTTTCGCTGCCCAAATATATTGAATAGCAATCAAGTTACGCATTTTGTTAATCAATTGATTGAGGAACTAACTGATGAATTTCAAATACAGCATAGAAGAACAACTCCATATCACCCGCAAGCAAATGGAGTAGTCAAAGCATTTAACAAGATTCTAGAAAATGCTCTAACGAAAGTCTTCAATACAAGAAGGATGATTGGGACTAGAATTTTTTTGGAGTACTATGGGCATGCCGCACAACATGTAAGAAGTTAACGGGCCAGAACACCGTTCAAGTTAGTATATGGACAAGAAGCTGTCATGCCTATCGAATATATTGTACCAAGTTTAAGAGTAGCGGCACTCATAGAAATGACAGATGTTGATGCTTTTGAAGAAAGGTTACTTCAGCTAATACACTTGGAAGATGAATGCTTCATTGAAAGGAAAAATGTATGGCACAATAAACACATTAAGAACAAGTAATTTTTAGTCAGAGGCCTTGTTCTTATGTATGACAAAAAATGTTTCAATCACCTAAGAAAGATGAAGACACAATGGTTAGGTCCTTATGTGGTTATGGAAATCACTGATAGAGCAGCGGTGAAACTGGAAAAAATAGATGGCACCGAAGTCAAGGGGCTCATCAATGGAATCCAATTGAAGCCTTATTTTGATAACTACGACTAGGTTGCACACCAAAAAAAATGATAACAAGGACAGCTAGGAGAAGAGAACAGAGTGACTTTCACATGAGGCATGGAGAGGGAAGTGTGTCACTAAAACCAATGGTGCGTTGGCACATTTATGAGGAAGAATTATTGAGGTGAAAAATATTAATCCCATAGACAACGAGGAAATCAGAGCAGATATCAAGGGAATTTGAGGGTCACTTCCACCATTAGTATCATGATGTCACAGCAAAAAGGGGTGGCATAGTTGGCACCTCCACATAAGAAGTCGGACTAAGAACCCACATGATGGTTCGTGTTGTCATTATGCTACTAGATGATGGTGCGTGTGAGGATTTGATAGACTGATTGATGGAATGACCCTTCTACTGATGGCCAATTACCAGCTTGTGTCCTTTTAATACCACAACTAGAATAGTTTGCAATACACCTAGTGACAAAAAACTTATAGAGAAGTATGACTAGTAAGTGTTACAGTGTTGCTAGCCCTGGGGGCCTTGTCGAGAAAAATTTAATGACTATTTTAAGTAAGTGCAATGTTGTTGGATATGTTCCACTAGAGGCTGGAAGCTTCTTCGATATTAATCCAACTTTATTCCTCCATGCAAAATAGGCTCCAACTATCTTGGTAAATATGCCAAAGCAAATACCTTCGGATACTGGTAAGAGAAATGTTGTCTTGAAGGAGCTGAGCATGACTGAAGAAGCAGTGGAAAGAATTCAAAGACTAGAGGACATCCTACCAAATCCTCCAGAAAAGACTGTGGAATTAATTCCCATAGTGCATAGTATCCATTGCTAAGATATGTCGGTCTGAACGAATGTTTGGACTGAGAGAAGAAGCAACAAAGGTCAACGTCATCACAAACATCATTGTAAACCGTTGAATCTATGAGAGGTGATGGCGAGTCCAAAAACAAGTTGAAATGGCACACCATGATGGAGGGAGGTATTACATATTGAGGATGACATATCTCAGTAGCACTATAGAAAAGAGAGACAATAAAAAAATGCTGGACTAAGTGACTGACGCAAACTATGAGGCTTTCCTGGATGTTGTATACTTGTTCAAGGATAATGTCACAGAAGATTCTGAAGGGAGGACAGAAAAAATTGGGATGAGATGGAATTTGAAGCTAGAAATGCTAACAAGGAACATCAGTGTTACCGATAAGTCCATCCCCTATTTCCTACTCTGTTGAGTGGTAAAAACATCCAAGAAGCAGGAAAGATGACAGTAGTACCAAAAGAATAAAGACTACAACAAGTTGCAAACACAGAAGGAACATATAATCAAACAAAAAAGGAACTACAATCAGACACAGAAAGAAAATAATTCAGCCTATACACCAAAAGGTGCATGAGGTAGAGGCATCTATAGAAAGAGTCATGCTAGAAAATGTTAGTTCCAACCTGGTGGAACACATGTAGAAAATAGAAGAAGAAGTGTGTGTAGAGAAAGAGAAGTTGTTGAAAACCATGGAGTATTTTCAAACCAAAGTCAACACAAGTCGGTCCATGGAGGAATAATTCACATGGCTTAGGAGGAGCCACAGGTGAGTGTTAGGGGTTTGTTGGGAATCGAGACAGTAGGGAAAAATTCATGTAGAATGATGCATAAGTATAGAGAATAACATAAAGGAGAAGAGGAAGGAGCTACAACAGAGGAAGGAGAACCAAGGAAAATGGAAGGATGTTGCAACAAAAGAAGGAAAGATAAGAATAAAACAAAGAGAAGGCACGGGATGAGGAAGCTGCACCAGATAAGTAATCCATGACAAAAGGATAGAATAAGATACGAGATGACATGGAAAAATATCAATAGAATCAGGCATGTAAATAGTGTAACAACTGGAAAATGACAGCAAGGCATAACTCTAGAAAGCAGCATCCCTTAAAGATCGTGGGTACAAGCTCGGTTGAGAGATGATGAAAACCACACGCATGAAGGAATATTTTCAAGTCAAGCCAATAGTTCCTTTTTTATGTGTTACTATAATAGGAAAGACATCCTATCGGCCAAAGATAGTAAGTAGACTGGGATAGCGATTGAAGAGGAGCCTGTAATGAGTCTATTAGAGTCTATATTGAGTTAGTATTGAGTCTCTAACAAGTATGTATGGGATATGTATTGATTTTGGAATGGGTCTATAAAAGAAGGAACCCAAGTTGTAGACGGGTTAGCCGGTTTTAGCTAATTAGCTAATACAACATTTTGGAGTAATCTATAGACTCTTCAAAAATATGTTGGAGCTAGAATTAAGACAGAAAGTTTTGGTTAATGACTCTAGATCACTGAGTGCATTAGACTAGTGGTTCTGTAGTTGAGTGCGCATACAAGTGGAGAAGGTTGAGTCGATCCAGGCTATGTGTGGATCGCTATTAGGAGTAGAGTAGAAAGAGAAAGAGAGAAGATTAGAGAGCATGAGAGGGAGGAAAAGTTTATAAAGATAGAAGAAAATATATTGAACAGAGTTTTCATCTTTGTGCACAGAAAAATGGTGTATCTATTTCCTCATTCCAGATGAAGAGCACCTTGTGGTTTTTGCCTAGATGGGTTTCCATGTTATGTGTTGTGTATATGTGTGAATGTTGGAGTAGCTTAGTTATATGCATGAATGTTGTGTTGAATGACTAGTTGATTATTGTGTTGTAACTAGATAAATGTATGACTGCCACATTATATTAATGAATATGCTTATGTTGTCTATTCACTATTTTTTCACTTAAGTCGCATAAATAAGGGTCATATCATAGCTTTCTATTGAAATACCGTGCATAGAAGTAACCCACCTTCCTGATCTTCGTTGGAAACCTTGGTGCATAGAAAAGGTACTAAAATACCCTTCCATACAAACTACGGAAACGTGGTTCTGGTAGTTACCCATAAAACTGAGATATCTCGGGTGAGATGAAATTTGTGTCGTAAGTGCTGCCGGTTGAGCTCCACTCCATCGGGCCAATATATTGGGATTTTTTGTGCTGAGGAAAAGGGACTGGACCTGGGTCTAGGGACAGAGAGAGGGAAGAAAGCCAAAAAAACCTGCTCTTATAGCTCCTTCAATGTCCCTGTAACCAAAATGGACACTACCACAACTACAAATATTGATAATAAAAAAACTAAAGAAGAAAAAGAAAAGTGTCAGGGATAGTTGCACCTAAGATGGGATGCAGCTCCAATTCCTAAAATATTGATGAAAAGATGGAGGGAGAAATATCCAAAATGGTACTCCACTGATTAACAACATCAATTCATGATAGAATTATATCATGAAATATATTACATTCATTTTAAACAATTTTTTTCACATAGATAATGGACACATGATTCAGTCAATATTCCCATGCCAGGACATGTTCTATATGGTTTTGGAAATGTATCCCTAGTTACAAACCTTTTTTTTCCATCTCACAGCTTTATCTGAATCATTATTCTAAGAAGAATTCTACAAATTTCTAGCACTGTCAGGTGAAGGGATTTAATCATAGAAAATGAAAATGCTTTATTATGTAGCTTCAAATATTTTTAACATTTGATCAAAATATGTATATTGTTGGTTGTAGTAGCTTGATTTTAACTTTTGGGTCATCCCATTCAGATTTGTTGTGTTCCTTGTTTACATTATAGTATTCTTTTTCTGTATTACATATCCTATTGCAGACTCCAAATCTTCTCAAAATAATTTGTCTCTATCTAGTCCAATTAAACTGTTGGTATCAGGGGCTAAGTGTTGTTTATTTCTTGGTTACGAGCCTTCACTTTTGGTTTTATAATGAATTCATTTATATAAATTAAAATTATGTAGCTAGAAATGTATTTATAATGCAAGGGAAATGAACTATGGATTTATATTGTTTATGTGGGATTTATTGAGCACAAATCCAAAGAATGTTTGAAGTAAGGATGCTTGCTTCTATTTTTGCAGTTATGATATACTAGGTCTCGAAGGACTTAATCAATATTTATGCATATTTATTGGAAAAGATGGCATCCCTAACTATAAATTTTTGGACCTACCAATCAATTCTATGTTGAAGATGCATTTAAATCTTGAGGTATGAAGATGCATTTCCAAAATGTTGAACAAGCAGTGGGATACTCTGTAATACTCCAAAAAATTGTAAAAATTTAAAAAATTTCATGTAACATAAAATGTCTGTAGTCGTCACTACCTAGGAACAAATAACTGCTAAAGGTTACTTTAAACAGTATTAACTAGAACTGAACATTTTGTAAATCTCTAGTTCTGTATATTTATTAGTTTGTGTTCATAATTCCATGTTAAGGATTTGATTTAGCAGGTTGTGACTTGGAATAATAGGAAATGAAACCTATGTCTAAATCTTAATAAGTAGTATGTTTTTACTGTCTTACGACAAGTAGGAAAGAACTTCAGTTGAGATCGAGGCTTACTTAGCTTATAGATAATGCAGTGAAGTGATGCTTCTTTTATAGGTCCTTTACAGGTAAGAATTTTTTTACCATTTTTCCCAGATCGAGATTATCATCCCAACTAGCATAAAATAAAATGTTAGTTAAATTATTTGTTTTACAGCTTGAGCAGTAAAAGAGGTATCATTGATTCTATTTTTTTATGATCTTCATAGTTGATAGTGATAATAGTAATTTTAATAAACTGAACTTAGCTCACTTACTCTTCCAACTAGTTACTGTTAAAACTTGTTCGTTCAACTTCCATCTTTCTATTCTCAGTTTAAAACTTGTATGTAATTCTAGTAAAATGCATCTTGTGTAACAGATTTCTTTCTACAAAATAATGAGTTACAATAACCTAGAAGAGATGATCCAATTAAAGTCATAAAATACTTTGACGGATAACACACATGAAAACTAGTACTTAGTACATAGGATAGTTTATAATTATTCTAATACTTAACAAAATAGAGATGCCTTGATACAAAAAAAAATTCATTAAAACTATAGTGTTATTACTTTTTATTTTAAGGAAAGAAGAATTATTCTTCATAGAGGTCTATCCTATTATCATTTGTATAATGATTTCTCAT
>LPNX010046055.1:8435-21455 GCA_001517045.1 Pseudotsuga menziesii
TTGCATCATTATGACTAAATCATCCATTTATGTGCCAAATATGCCACCAATTCTGCCAACCCACCTCTCAGATCTGCTATCATTAGACGTGACATCAACCGTGCTGTCGTTTACCTCTTTGACAACCGTTATTGCGTATTGATGTGATGTCTGGTCACTGTCACAGTTTCTTCCGTACAATGCAAGCCACTTACTCTTGCATGGAGACCTCTTATTGCTCAACCTTTTCCGTTCTCAGGTGCAGCCCCTTTCTCTTGGTGTGACCCCATCCCTACAGCGCAACCCCATCATGGTGCGCAACCTTTTCCTGGTGCTCAACCTCTTCCTAGCCAATTAGCTACTTATTGCTGAGTCAACTACCCCCTAATATTGTACGGCCCCTGCTTTCAGGTGCACCCTTCCATTTTCTATCTATCCCATCTCTCTCTCTCTCTTTTTTTTAGTGCGCAATGCTTCATGCATTGCGCGGTCTGTCCCCCGTCCAATAGGGCTTCAAGCGGCTGCCATTCACAAGATTTGGAAGTACCGCACCATCTAACTGATGTAAGTGAACTACACCCACAGAGGTAATATAATTGACAAGATATGGGCCAATCCAGTGCAGTTGTAGCTTACCCAGATGCTTCAAGAATTTGTTGTCGTATAACAACACCAAATCTCCTTGATGAAATTGTTTGTTCTTTATGTGCCGATCATGTCACACCTTCTGTCGATCTTTCTCAATGCGTTGGTGGAAACCTGCAATGAAATAGTCTTCGATGATCTATATCAATTGTGCTGCATGCTTCTCTAGCGCAGTATCATCATCCATTCCGGTCGTAGCAGGAATGCACAGACTGGGAATGATGTATTCCATAGGAATCATTACCTCTTTCCCATAGACCAGTTTGAATGATGTTTTCCCGGTCAGTATTTTACATGTGGTGTGATAGGCCATAGTACTATAGGAATATTCAGGTCCCAATCATCTCGTTTAGTATTACATACCTTTGTAAGTGTGTGCTCCAATATTTTTTTGAATTCCTCCACTGTTCCATTCTCCTACAGATGGTATGGTGTACTCTTCTTGTGCTGAGCCTATAATTATTTTGTCAGCGCTCTTACTATGTGATATATAAAATTACTACCATGGTCATTCATCAATATTCTCAGGAACCCAAACCATGTCAATATATTCTTGAATATAAATCTGGCTGCTGTCACAACAGTACAATCCACAACTGGTGCAGCCTCTACCCATCTCGTCAGATAGTTCATCACAGTGATTATGTAGCGCGTACCAGTTCTTTTCCCAGGTGGATTATTGGACCCACAAAGTATATCGCTCATTTATCAAAAGGTTGTAGAGTTACCTGGGGTACGAGCGACATGCCATCCCTCTGTGATAGTTTTCTGATGCGTTGACAGACATCATATATCCTCGCATAACCTACTACATTATTATTAAGAGTAAGCCACCAAATCCTTGCACGAAGAACCTTCCACGTGGTAGCCCTTCCTCCATAGTGTCCTCCAGCTATGTCAACATGCACTTATTCCAGAATCTACTGTTGTTCATGTGGTAGGACACAACGTCGCAATATTTCATTAGGTCCCATCTTATACAAGTGTCCAGTAATCAGCTAAAAACCAGAAGCTTTAACTACCAACTCCTTCCTTTTACTTGTGGAAATTTCTTCTGGTGCGACTCAAATTGTTAAGAACTGAATTATTGGTGCATAATAGTCATCTACCATGTCAACTCGGAACAATTGCGCATATGGCCATCCATCTTCAATGTTATTAGGTTCCTCACCCGTCTTAATCCGGGAAAAGTGATCAGGACCAACATTCAAGCGACCTATCTTCACGATGATATCAAAATCAAATTCCTGAAAGAGGATTAGCCATATGAATATCTTTTCCCCCAACACAGGCTTATTGACCAAATACTTCAAAGATGAATGGCCAGTAAACATCTTGAAGTGACCTCCGAGAAGATAATGCATGAATTTCTATAGAACATAGACCATTGCTAGCCATTCCTGCTTCGTGGTTGTATAATTTTTTTCTGTGAATGATAGATTTCGACTTGCAAAAGAAATAGGGTGATCCAAGTCACTTTATCCTGGCTGCATGAGCACTACTCCTAGTGTAATAGAAGATGCATCGACATGAATGTGGAAATCCTTGTTCCAATCAGGAAATACAAGTATCGATGCTGAATCCATCTTGGCCTTCAGGGTGTCAAACTTTGGCATTCGGGACTCCACAGGAACACAACATCCTTCTTCAACAGTTTCTCCATAGGGGCAGTGATCACGGCATATCCTCTAATGAATTTGCAATAGTACCAAGTGTGTCTGAGCGTGGCCTGAAGCATATTGACATTGGTCGGTGGTGGCAAGCTTAGAATGAGCATGATCTTTTTGGGATCAACCAATAGTCCTTGTTTGCACACTATGTGAACCAACAATATTCCAAACGGCGTGCAAAATATGCACTTCTTAGAGTTCAGTGCAATCTGATGCTGTCGAAATCATTCCAACATCAGTCGAAGATTGGCCAAGTGATCCTTGATTAGACCATACACTGTCCAGTCGCCCATATATACCTGGAGGAAATTCTGGATGAAGTCTTTGAACACTGCAACAACCACTCGGGAAAATATGGTAGGTGCATTCTTCAATCCAAAGGGCATCAGGGTATACTGGTAGCAACCTCATTCTGTAACAAACGTTGTCTTGCAGCGATCTTCTTTTGCAATTCTGATCTGGTGGTACCCAAAAAAGCCGTCTGTGAATGAGTACATATCCTGGCCACCTACTCCTTCAAGGACTTCATCTATGAACGGTGTTAGGACTGGATCATGCATGCAAGCATCGTTCAATTTTATGAGGTTGACACATATCCATACTTCACCAGTCTTCTTGTCTTGGACCACCATATGACTTATCCATTCTAATTCTTCAATAGGCTCAACAATCCTGACATCTAGCATCTGGTCGAGTTCAGTTTTAACCCTTTCTTTATATCACGGATTCAAGCGATATGGCCTCTGTCGCACTGGTTTTGCATAAGGTTTTAACGAGATTTTCATTTCTCCTAGGTCACTCAATATCCCCTTCATCTCTGAGAATTTGGTCGAAAACAGATCTTGAAACTCATGCAAGAGATTGGTGATCTTGGCCATGGTCTCCTCATCCTAGTAGTCCCCAACACTTGCAAATTTCAGATTCTCTTCCATCCCAATGTTAACTTTATTAATATTTAGCGGCTGAGTCATGGGATCAGTCAGTACATCCGGTGCTATGACATCATGAATTCCTTCAGTCTCTGAAATGTTTATATTTCGCAACTCATCATTATCCTTTGGCTCACCAAATATGTTATAGCATTCCATCATCGATTGCATATGGCAATGAGCATGTGGATCAACGGGATATGCGATTGGCACAACTTTTAAGATGACATCTCAAATGATTTGAAGTGCATTGTGGACATCTGGATTGGTGTCTGCAAAACTAAAAGTGTGGGTGAAACAAATCGTCAACTCCTCCAAGGTAGTTATTTCTTTGCGCATCTTGGTGGATATGTACCAGGACGTTGACATTTCATCCAGAGTATGAATAAAGGTGTGGACCCATTCATCCTTCGGTCGCATTTCCCTAGTGTTTAACACTCCTCCAAATGGATGTTAGGGTCATTCTTCCCATCATACCTCCCAGTGTGGTACACCTCTGTAGTACCAAAATGGACTGTCATCAACCTGCGACACTGCGTCCATCCGCTAATCATTTTCTTATGAGTTTCCCACCAATGGGTAGGTGTAGCCTTTAGTGCTAATAGTCACCGTGGCTCTGAGACCCTGTCCTCAAATATTTTTAAAAATGTAGAAAGCTTGGGTAACCCTTCATATACTGCAAATTCAACAATTTTAGTTGCAACATGGCGTAGAGACTGTGTAACCAGACCACACTTTCTAAAGGATAAATCATGCATATAGTTTTGTGCATCATCATATTCAGAGGACGTAGAGCTAGCACTGCACCAACCAATTTCTCCCTCGACAGTCGGGTGGATATAGTCTTCAGAGACATTGTATCCATGATCCCACCCCTTAACAACTTCATCCTTCATAGGTTCAATGTATCTGTGGCCCTCGCTTGGATCCATGGGTGCAATGAATCGAATGTCCTAGTTCTTAAATGTCATCATGTGCTTCTTAAAATTAATCAAGACCATACTGTCATTAGGACATCTAATCCCTAGTAGCGTGGGATATGTTCCTTCCCTATTAACAACTTCAATCACATCAAAGTCAACACGTGTTCTCATACCTTCAACATTGATGACCAAGTTCATTACCCGTCCAATGGGTTGCACCTTCGCTTGGTTCGCCAATCGCAGCTGCATAGGGGACCAACCCATTGTTGGACTTCGCATTTTTTCCTAGGTCTGCTTAGTCAGGATGTTCACATACGATCCTAGGTTCAGGATGACTGAGTCCACCTCATAGTCACCAATACGGATATTCATACACATCTCTTTACCTGTGTTTTTCTTCTGCAAGGAGTTCACTGCAGAGTATTTTAGCTCCTTGCATGAACAGTACAACAATATATCCATCTCAACAAGAGCCTCAAGATCTCATGCCAGTGCTAAGAATTTCTCAAGGAATTGCTACAAGGTGCCATGTTTCCGCGATGGTCCTGCTTCTAAGGATGAATCAAAAGTGGATGGAATTTCATAGACAGGAAACTTACCAGGATTTTGTTTGATCACATCCCGAGTTTCAAAAAATGTCTCTTTTTCAGTCACAATATCAAATGCCACTTTTTTATTCCCAGCTAATCAAACTTGTGGTTGGGGTCAATCATCTCCCATCATCGTACCTCTGTGAGTGACAATGGCGACGTCGACATTCTGCGTTCTGGGCTCTGTTGAAATCGTCGCAACTATTGGACCTTGAGTCTGGTTCATAGGCGGGGTCTGAGCCAGTGGTGGACTCTATTTTATTGGTGGCTTCATCAACTGATTCACAGTCTAGTTATGGAGTGTAACTTCATTCTGGGCCTGGATTTGTAACTGATTCTGAGCTTGCAACTGGGCTTGATTTTGTAAGTGCGGACTGTTTTTGGTTTTCCATCTTGCAATTAACTGTGGGAAGTTCTCCATGGTATGATCAATCATCATAAAATACATGCATGAGCCCTGTAAGTGTGGGAAGTCTCTCTGATAATTCCCTAAACTACACAATTATAGCATTGGATAGATGCACGACCTCGACCCCCTCTGTGTCCAAAACCTCCTCCTTAGCCTTGGAATCCTCCGCAGAGTCCCCCTTGCGGTGGGTACTATGGCTGAAATACATGCTATGGCGGTAGATTCTGTTGTTGCTGAACAAAATGTGATGTTTGAACCTATTGTGGCTACACATGGTCCATTAGCATTTAATTGTATGGCTGCTATGATGCAAACTGTGGTTGTGGCGCGAACTGTGGCTGCGGCTACGGTGGAAAAAACTGCATCGATGGCAGTGGTGTGTACTGCGATTGTGGTTGGGAATTGACCATATAAGGTTGCGGCTGTGGTTGCTAGAATGCATGGTGGCCTTTGCCCTTCACGAAATATGAGTCGTAAGTTCTTTCTTGAAGCAGATCATATGCCTGACATTCTTTATCCTCATGCCTAATTGAGCGACAGAATGAACAATATAAATTGGCAAGATTTGACACCATCTTTTACATATAGCTACATTCCTCATGTTGATGTCCATAGACTTGGAAGATGTGGAACCAAGGTATAAAACCACTACTCAACGGGTTCGGAGCTCCAGATAATAGGTAGTTTCTAAAGTCAGGGCACGTATCTTGGTGTGGCCATCTGCATGACACCGAGTACACCAAATATCTATGCATTCCTCCTTGCCTTTCTTGATATCCTGTAGCTAGAGTGTGAGGTTTTCTAGCTGCGCTTGAATTTGATTCATCCTGACCGCATTCTCCCCGATAGGTGAAGCTTCGAGCTTCATCACAATCTACAAGGCTTCACTCTGTGTCGCTATCTTTTGCTGCATCAATGGTTTTCGGATATGAGAAATCAATTCCACAATAAACCATTCTTTATGTTGTACATCACTCATAAAAAAATGACTCCGGCCATCAGTGTTTTGAACCTCTGATCAAAGTCCCATATGGTCTCATTAGGAAATTACTTAATTTCCTCTAGTTCTGTAATGTATTGTGCTTCTGACTTTGATTTTCTAAATTTCTTGATTAGTCCCATCTGGATCTCATCCAATGTCTTTGATGGAGTCCCCTAAGGAACTTGAATATAATTCATAAACCAATCGAGTGTGTGACCCCTCAGAGTAGTCACTAACTGTCCTTTCTTTACATCATCATCAGTGGCCTATATAATAGTCCATACTACTTCAGATAAAAACTAGTATTCATTGGGATCATCAGTCCCGTTTCCATGCAACAAGGGTAGCTTCATGTCATCTCCCACCATCCTGGGTCCCCTTCCTACATATGCTGATCTATTACTAGTCTGTTTCTGGAACGTCAGACAAGTCGACGTGGGACTTGAAGTTTTTCTTGAGTTTGAAGCAATGCATGGAGGTGTGAGTAAGTTGATGCGAAGGTTTGATCTTATCATCATTATGGGCATATCCTAGGCCTAGTCATCCTTGTCGCTACTGTAGGGTTTCTTCGTCCCATGTTGTTTTCCTTCGCGGTCTTGCATTCTGACCGCAGCAGGACCTTCCCCTATCCGCTGCCTCTTCTCTAGTCAAAACCTTGCTCCTCCCCTTGCACAAACACTTCCTTCCTCAGCTTCCCTCATAATCTTTTCTAAATTTGCACCCATCTACCCCTTACCTTCTCATATGCATCCCCCCTTGGTCACGGTATCCATAGCTTCCACACAGCGGGTTGCTACTACTCTAGGTGCATATTTATCCTCATGCTTGACTAAGCGACATAATGAAAAATATAAATTGGCAAGATTTGACACCATCTTTTGCATATAGCTATATTCCTCATGTCGATGTCCATAGACTTGGCAGATGCGGAACCAAGTTATACCACCACTACTCAATGGGTTCGGAGCTCCAGATAACATGTAGTTTCTAAAGTCAGGGCACGTATCTTTGGTGTGGCCATCTGCATGACACTGAGTACACCAAATATCTGCGCATTCCTCCTTACCTTTCTTGATTTCCTATAGCTGGAGTGTGAGGTTCGCTAGCTATGCTTGAATTTGATTCATCCCGACTGCACTATCCCTGATAGGTGAAGCTTCGAGCTTCATCAAAATCTCTAAGGCTTCACTCTGTGTCACTATCTTTTGATGGATCAATGGTTGTCGGATACAAGAAACCAATGCCACAATAAACCATTCTTTATGTTGTACATCGCTCATAAAAAAACTAACTCTATCCATCAGTGTTTTGAACCTCTGATTGAAGTCCCATATGGTCTCATAAGGAAATTGCTTAATTTCCTCTAGTTCTGTAATGTATTTTGCTTCCGACATCAGTTTTCTAAATTTCTTGATTAGTCTCATCTAGATCTCATCAAATGTCTTCACTGGAGTCCCCTGAGGAACTTGAATAAAATTCATAAACCAGTCGAGTGCGCAACCCTCAAAGTAGTCACTAACTGTCCTTTCTTTATGTCGTCATCAGTGGCCTGTCTAATAGTCCATACTAATTCACATAAAAACCAGTATTTCTTGGGATCATCGGTCCCATTTCCATGGAACAAGGGTAGATTCATGGTGTCGCCCGCGATCCTGGACCGCCTTCCTACATATGCTGATCTATTACTAGTCTGTTTTTGGCACGTCAGACAAGTCGACGTGGGACTTGAATTTTTTCCTGAGTTTGGAGCAGTAACAGAGGTGTGAGTATGTTGATTCCGGGGTTTGATATTATCATTGTTATGGGCGTAGCCTAGGCTTGATCATCCTTGTCGCTACTATAGGGTTGCTTCATCTCATGTGGTTTTCCTTCACAGTCTTGCATTCCGATCGCAGCAGGACCTTCCCTTGTCCTCTGCCTCTTCTCTAGTCAGAGCCTTGCTCCTCCCCTTGTACAACCACTTCCTTCCTCTGCTTCCCTCACAATATCATCGAAACTTGCACCCATCTACCCCTTACCTTCTCATCTATCTCCCCCCTTGGTTGTGGTATCCACAACCTTCGCACACCGGGGTGCTACTACTCTAGGTGCATCTTGAGTATACCCTTTTCGTAGACCGACATTTTAATTGACAATTGAAGCGACAGTAAGAACCTACCTTTGGGTCCATTGAAGAACTCCCTCTCTGATTCACTGTAATATTTATTGGTGTCAACAGTGAACTCGGTGATATATCCCTCTAGGATACTATCCAACCAGACCTTGACGGCGCGCGATGCTGTGTTATCAATTTCTTACAGATCCTGGATTAGTTTAGGGGTCCAGGCCGTCGGTTCTCCTCCTTGAAATTTTTTCTTCTTGTATGTGAATTGCGCCAGCCACTCATACAATATGATAGGAAACTCGTCGAAAAAGTATGCGTGTGGACCGTCTTGCATATATCTTGCTAACCACTTGTTTGTTGTCAGCCCAGGGTTCTGATTATCTGCTTCATCAAATTCTCTCAACTTTTGATCAAAACAATATTGAATTTCTGGTCGCGTAGGATGCCACATCCATTTTTGGGTAACCATTTGTCAAGTTCCACATGCCATCCTCTCAGTCACAACGAGGTCTTGGCAATGGAACCATTTGTTGGTGCAACCCCAACCAACAAAACCTAGTTGACATGAGTTCCACTCTATTGATGCTCAACACGCCACGATCTCCTTGAGCATCAGCCCAGATAGGTTTGACCCTATCTAGCAACACTCGTGAAGAGGATGAGGTGTCACTCGAGATGTTCAAGAAAGAGTTGTTAGAACCAAGTTTCCGCAGTATAGAGGAGGGTTAGGGCATCGACTGGTCATCAACTTAACTTCCAGATCTACTTTACTTACTGAACCATTCATCATGTTGTATTTGGTCATTCATCACTACTACAGATCTACCAGTGGGAAAAATAGATCTAAAAGATGATGACATCCATTAAGAAAAAAGAATCACATTATCTATTCATATGTAGATCTATTAATCATTCAACATCAGAATCGCAACAAAGTAAAACAGGAAAAGAAAAGAGGCAACAAAAGCTCAGATAAACCCGCATCACATTATATTAAATCTGTAGAATAAATCACAAATCAAACAAACATTGATCTAGTATTACATCCAGAATTCCTTCACCATGTATTTATTCTCCCAAAACTTATCCAACAAGTGTATCTCTTACATGCATAATTCTTCTATTTATATGCTCTACTTTGAAAATTGGATGATCTACTCCACCTTGAAGGATCATTGCAAGTGGCTTAGACTAATGTTGGAAAGATGTCGACAAATCCAGATTTCACTCAATATAAGGAAATTCATATTTTGGACCCCCATAGGAATCCTACTGGGGCATTGTATGCAAGGAAGGTATCAAATTTGTCCCCCAGTAAATCCAAAGCAAGTTAGGGTGCTATTAGGCCACAGGAGCTATTATAGAAAATTCATTCGTCATTACTCGGATATGACGTACTCGCTAGAAGAGCTATTGAAAGAAGACCAAGAGTGTGACTAGACCGAGGAATATGATGCTTCCTTCAACATGTTAAAGAAAAAATTAGTCGAAGCACCCATTCTCATGTTTCCAAATTGGTCAATCAAATTTCACGTACACATTGATGCATCATGCATAGCCATAGGTGAAATATTAACACAACCTGGATAAGATGGGATGGACTATCCAATTGTGTATAGCAGTCAAAAATTAAATAAAGCAGAACATAACTATTCAACGACATAAAGAGAGGCATTAGGAATGGTAATTGCACCACAACAATATCGACATTACCTATTAGATAATCCTTTCATATTCTACACAGATCACCAAGATTTAAAATATTTGGTTAACAAACCTTTACATAATAGAAGAATATGTCATTGGTTGCTATTATTCCAAGAATTTGAGTTCGAAGTAGTTGTTCGACCGGGAAGGATAAATGTCAGACCTGACCACTTATTGAGAATCGACATGCGGGAGGAACCGACAAGAGTTGAAGACGATATCCCAGACGCACATATATTTCAAATAGAACCTGTACCAACATAACTAGAAGAAATAACTCAATTTTTAGAGAATGGTCAAGCACCTAAAGGTATGGGCACTAACAATAAACAAATTCTAGAAATGAAGGATGCACCATTCACTCTAATTAACAGATTCCTATACAAAATGGGATTGGATGAAGTACTCTGTCAGTGTGTTTTAAACCATGAAAGAGAAAACATAATGCATGACGCACACTATGGACCAGCTAGAGGACACTTCTAGTCAGACATGACTGCTAAAAAGATCCAACAGTCGGGGCTATGGTGGCTGACATTATACAAAGATTGTCAAAATTTTATTAGTAAATGATCGCTGTCAATGGTTAGGTTGACCCTTAACTAGTACCGAGATGCCATTAATATCAGTAAAACCAAGTTTAACGTTCGAAATTTGGGCTATTGACTTCATAGGACCATTTCCAGTGCCATCCAGATGAACAGGTGCATGATACATCATAACAACAGTGGAGTATGTTACTAAATGGGTAGAGGCAGAACCTATCAAAACCTGTTCTAGGGAAGTAGCTACCAAATTCATATATGAAAACATAATTACTAGATTTGGTTGTCCACTAACTCTAATCATTGACAAAGGATCACATTTTATTAATAGAACTATTGCAACACTAACATAACCATTTCAAATTGACCATAGCCAAAGTACAGGTTATCACCCTTAGTCTAATGGAGCAATAGACACATTTAATAAAACCCTAACAAGAGGCTTAATGAAAATTTGCAACAATAACAAGGATGACTGGGATGAAAAAATTCATGTTGTTTTATGGGCTTATCGAACAACACATAAACGATCCACAGACCAAACACCATTTCGACTAGTCTATGGCCAAGAAGTAGTCATTCCCCTACACTTTTGAAAATAGATACCAGTAATAGCCAACATATTGCATATTAATGTCGAGGAATCAAAGAGGGACCGACTAATGCAGCTAGCTAAGCTAGAAGAAGACCGATTTATGACTATACAACATCAAGAAATTAAAAAAAAACAACAAAAAGCATGGCACGATCGAAACATTAAAAACAAGAACTTGTCGGTTGAAGATCTTGTGCTGCTATATAACAGTCGGGTGAAAGGTTTTGGTGCAACCTCGACCAAGAAAACTCAGTCGATAGGGGTTCCACTCTATCAATGCTCAACACGCCACGATCTCCCTGAGCATCATCCCAGACAGGTTTGACCCTGTCCAACAACAACCGTTGAGTAGATGAGGTCTCACCTAAGATGTTCAAGGGAGAGCTGTCGGAACCAAGTTTCCACATTATAGAGGAGGGTTGGGGCATTGAATGGTCATCATCTTAACTTCTAGATCTACTTTACTTACTAAACCATTCATCATGTTGTTTTTATTCATTCATCACTACTGTAGATCTACCAATGGGGAAAACAGATCTAAAAGAGGACAACATCCATTAAGTAGAAAGCATCACATTATCCATTCATATGCAGAGATCTATTCATCATTCAACATCATAATCGCAACAAAGTAAAACAGGAAAAGAAAAGAGGTGACAAAAGTTCAGATCAACCCAGATCACATCATATTAAATCTGCAGAATAAATTGTAGACCAAATAGACATCGATCCAGTATTACATCCATAATTCCTTCACCATGTATTTCTTCTCCCAAAACCTATCCAACAAGTGTATCTCTTACATGCATAATTATTCTATATATAGGCTTGTGCCTTTACATTCAAGGTCCACTTCTAACTAACTTCTAACAAAATTCTAACTAACTTAACTACTAAGGACCAATATTCTGAAGAAATGGTCAATGAGTACAAAAAGTGACATGAAAATATATAAAGTGGACTATTTTATGTATATCGTGCTATCTTTGTCTTGCGTGGCATCACGTGAGTATGCAAAACATGCTAGATGATGCACAACTCACTTACCTCTAACCCCTTTCCAACAAGCCATGAACATAGTCTTGTGGCTCGTCCTCAAGTCACGTCAGATGGACATGGTGCATGCAAAAACCTGAAAGCAGAAAATTAGTGTACTATTCTTTTGAACTTGCCGAATTGTGCAGTTAGCGACACATGCCTCCTCCAAGGTCGTCTGCTGCTGACTAGGGCACCCTTCTATAGCTTTGCCTCCTTTGGTGCCATTGTGCTCTAGAATCCATGAATACTACATCATTCTCCATTTTTCGTTGCTCTTCGGAAGTGTCCTGCTAGCTGGCAATTGTCTGCATCTGCAAATTCTAGAGCCTGTCCTACTTCCACACCCTTGTCCTTCCTTGAATTCAGGATCAACCCGAACTACTTGAGGTCAGACTGGTTCCCTGTTCCTGCATACTTATTCAAGTGGGGCAAGAACTATGGCCCCATCTGGATTCCTCGTGGGTATATTAGTCTGCATCTCAACTCGACTGGGAGAAATATAGTTAAGGACGACCTTGCCAGACACTTCCATCTTGGACGAGCTAGCCTGCATACTTGCAAATTCTTCTTAAATTTTCGTTGAGACAACATTCTCACTCACAATCTGCCCTGTATCAAGTGTATCCTGCATTTACCCCTAGGTGGTCATTGCCTTATGCAGTGGAGCCTTCGTTCAACTAACCAACCCAACCCTTCTGTAACTTTACACAATGTAGCTCTGCCTAATGGTGTTCACTCATCTTCCAACCCTTGTATTATAACACCATATTCACCTTAGATGCCATCATGAATCAATTAGGTGCATCATTATGACTAAATCATCCATTTATGTGCCAAATATGCCACCAATTCTGCCAACCCACCTCTCAGATCTGCTATCATTAGACGTGACATCAACCGTGCT
>LPNX010046055.1:21506-42117 GCA_001517045.1 Pseudotsuga menziesii
GTCGTTTACCTCTTTGACAACCGTTATTGCGTATTGATGTGATGTCTGGTCACTGTCACAGTTTCTTCCGTACAATGCAAGCCACTTACTCTTGCATGGAGACCTCTTATTGCTCAACCTTTTCCGTTCTCAGGTGCAGCCCCTTTCTCTTGGTGTGACCCCATCCCTACAGCGCAACCCCATCATGGTGCGCAACCTTTTCATGGTGCTCAACCTCTTCCTAGCCAATTAGATACTTATTGCTGAGTCAATTACCCCCTAATATTGTACGGCCCCTGCTTTCAGGTGCACCCTTCCATTTTCTATCTATCCCATCTCTCTCTCTTTTTTTTTTTAGTGCGCAATGCTTCGTGCATTGCGCGGTCTGTCCCCCATCCAATAGGGCTTCAAGCGGCTGCCATTCACAAGATTTGGAAGTACCGCACCATCTAACTGATGTAAGTGAACTACACCCATAGAGGTAATATAATTGACAAGATATGGGCCAATCCAGTGCAGTTGTAGCTTACCCAGATGCTTCAAGAATTTGTTGTCGTATAACAACACCAAATCTCCTTGATGAAATTGTTTGTTCTTTATGTGCCGATCATGTCACACCTTCTGTCGATCTTTCTCAATGCGTTGGTGGAAACCTGCAATGAAATAGTCTTCGCTGATCTATATCAATTGTGCTACATGATCCTCTAGCGCAGTATCATCATCCATTCCGGTCGTAGCAGGAATGCACAGACTGGGAATGATGTATTCCATAGGAATCATTACCTCTTTCCCATAGACCAGTTTGAATGATGTTTTCCCCGTCAGTCTTTTACATGTGGTGTGATAGGCCATAGTACTATAGGAATATTCAGGTCCCAATCATCTCGTTTAGTATTACATACCTTTGTAAGTGTGTGCTCCAATATTTTTTTGAATGCCTCCACTGTTCCATTCTCCTACAGATGGTATGGTGTACTCTTCTTGTGCTGAGCCTGTAATTATTTTGTCAGCGCTCTTACTATGTGATATATAAAATTACTACCATGGTCATTCATCAATATTCTCAGGCACCCAAACCATGTCACAATATTCTTGAATATAAATCTGGCTGCTGTCACAACAGTACAATCCACAACTGGTGCAGCCTCTACCCATCTCGTCAGATAGTTCATCACAGTGATTATGTAGCACGTACCAGTTCTTTTCCCAGGTGGATTATTGGACCCACAAAGTATATCGCTCATTTATCAAAAAGTTGTAGAGTTACCTGGGGTACGAGTGACATGCCATCCCTCTGTGATAGTTTTCTGATGCATTGACAGACATCATATATCCTCGCATAACCTACTACATTATTATTAAGAGTAAGCCACCAAATCCTTGCACGAAGAACCTTCCACATGGTAGCCCTTCCTCCATAGTGTCCTCCAGCTATGTCAACATGCACTTATTCCAGAATCTATTGTTGTTCATGCGGTAGGACCCAACGTCGCAATATTTCATTAGGTCCCATCTTATACAAGTGTCCAGTAATCAGCTAAAAACCAGAAGCTTTAACTACCAACTCCTTCCTTTTACTTGTGTAAAGTTCTTCTGGTGCGACTCAAATTGTTAAGAATTGAATTATTGGTGCATAATAGTCATCTACCATGTCAACTCGGAACAATTGCGCATATGGCCATCCATCTTCAATGTTATTAGGTTCCTCACCCGTCTTAATCCGGGAAAAGTGATCAGGACCAACATTCAAGCGACCTATCTTCACGATGATATCAAAATCAAATTCCTGAAAGAGGATTAGCCATATGAATATCTTTTCCCCCAACACAGGCTTATTGACCAAATACTTCAAAGATGAATGGCCAGTAAACATCTTGAAGTGACCTCCGAGAAGATAATGCATGAATTTCTATAGAACATAGACCATTGCTAGCCATTCCTGCTTCGTGGTTGTATAATTTTTTTCTGTGAATGATAGATTTCGACTTGCAAAAGAAATAGGGTGATCCAAGTCACTGTATCCTAGCTGCATGAGCACTACTCCTAGTGCAATAGAAGATGCATCGACATGAATGTGGAAATCCTTGTTCCAATCAGGAAATACAAGTATCGATGCTGAATCCATCTTGGCCTTTAGGGTGTCAAACTTTGGCATTCAGGACTCCACAGGAACACAACATCCTTCTTCAACAATTTCTCCATAGGGGCAGTGATCACGGCATATCCTCTAATGAATTTGCAATAGTACCCAGTGTGTCTGAGCGTGGCCTGAAGCATATTGACATTGGTCGGTGGTGGCAAGCTCAGAATGAGCATGATCTTTTTGGGATCAACCAATATTCCTTGTTTGCACACTATGTGAACCAACAATATTCCAAACGGCGTGCAAAATATGCACTTCTTAGAGTTCAGTGCAATCTGATGCTGTCGAAATCATTCCAACATCAGTCAAAGATTGGCCAAGTGATCCTTGATTAGACCATACACTGTCCAGTCGCCCATATATACCTGGAGGAACTTCTGGATGAAGTCTTTGAACACTGCAACAACCACTCGGGAAAATATGGTAGGTGCATTCTTCAATCCAAAGGGCATCAGGGTATACGGGTAGCAACCTCATTCTGTAACAAACGTTGTCTTGCAGCGATCTTCTTTTGCAATTCTGATCTGGTGGTACCCAAAAAATCCGTCTGTGAATGAGTACATATCCTGGCCACCTACTCCTTCAAGGACTTCATCTATGAACGGTGTCAGGACTGGATCATGCATGCAAGCATCGTTCAATTTTATGAGGTTGACACATATCCATACTTCACCAGTCTTCTTGTCTTGGACCACCATAGGACTTATCCATTCTAATTCTTCAATAGGCTCAACAATCCTGACATCTAGCATCTGGTCGAGTTCAGTTTTAACCCTTTCTTTATATCACGGATTCAAGCGATATGGCCTCTGTCGCACTGGTTTTGCATAAGGTTTTAAAGAGATTTTCATTTCTCCTAGGTCACTCAATATCCCCTTCATCTTTGAGAATTTGGTCGAAAACAGATCTTGAAACTCATGCAAGAGATTGGTAATCTTGGCCATGGTCTCCTCATCCTAGTAGTCCCCAACACTTGCAAATTTCAGATTCTCTTCCATCCCAATGTTAACTTTATTAATATTTAGCGGCTGAGTCATGGGATCAGTCAGTACATCCGGTGCTATGACATCATGAATTCCTTCAGTCTCTGAAATGTTTATATTTCGCAACTCATCATTATCCTTTGGCTCACCAAATATGTTATAGAATTCCATCATTGATTGCATATGGCAATGAGCATGTGGATCAACGGGATATGCGATTGGCACAACTTTTAAGATGACATCTCAAATGATTTGAAGTGCATTGTGGACATCTGGATTGGTGTCTGCAAAACTAAAAGTGTGGGTGAAACAAATCGTCAACTCCTCCAAGGTAGTTATTTCTTTGCGCATCTTGGTGGATATGTACCAGGACCTTGACATTTCATCCAAAGTATGAATAAAGGTGTGGACCCATTCATCCTTCGGTCGCATTGCCCTAGTGTTTAACACTCCTCCAAATGGATGTTAGGGTCATTCTTCCCATCATACCTCCCAGTGTGGTACACCTCTGTAGTACCAAAATGGACTGTCATCAACCTGCGACACTGCGTCCATCCGCTAATCATTTTCTTATGAGTTTCCCACCAATGGGTAGGTGTAGCCTTTAGTGCTAATAGTCACCGTGGCTCTGAGACCCTGTCCTCAAATATTTTTAAAAATGTAGAAATCTTGGGTAACCCTTCATATACTGCAAATTCAAAAATTTTAGTTGCAACATGGCGTAGAGACTGTGTAACCAGACCACACTTTCTAAAGGATAAATCATGCATATAGTTTTGTGCATCATCAGATTCAGAGGACGTAGAGCTAGCACTGCACCAACCAAGTTCTCCCTCGACAGTCGGGTGGATATAGTCTTCAGAGACATTGTATCCATGATCCCACCCCTTAACAACTTCATCCTTCATAGGTTCAATGTATCTGTGGCCCTCGCTCGGATCCATGGGTGCAATGAATCGAATGTCCTAGTTCTTAAATGTCATCATGTGCTTCTTAAAATTAATCAAGACCATACTGTCATTAGGCCATCTAATCCCTAGTAGCGTGGGATATTATCCTTCCCTATTAACAACTTCAATCACATCAAAGTCAACACGTGTTCTCATACCTTCAACATTGACGACCAAGTTCATTACCCGTCCAATGGGTTGCACCTTCGCTTGGTTCGCCAATCGCAGCTGCATAGGGGACCAACCCATTGTTGGACTTCACATTTTTTCCTAGGTCTGCTTAGTCAGGATGTTCACATACGATCCTAGGTTCAGGATGACTGAGTCCACCTCATAGTCACCAATATGGATATTCATACACATCTCTTTACCTATGTTTTTCTTCTGCAAGGAGTTCACTGCAGAGTATTTTAGCTCCTTGCATGAACAGTACAACAATATATCCATCTCAACAAGAGCCTCAAGATCTCGTGCCAGTGCTAAGAATTTCTCAAGGAATTGCTACAAGGTGCCATGTTTCCGCGATGGTCTTGCTTCTAAGGATGAATCAAAAGTGGATGGAATTTCATAGACAGGAAACTTACCAGGATTTTGTTTGATCACATCCCGAGTTTCAAAAAATGTCTCTTTTTCAGTCACAATATCAAATGCCACTTTTTTATTCCCAGCTAATCAAACTTGTGGTTGTGGTCAATCATCTCCCATCATCGCACCTCTGTGAGTGACAATGGCGACGTCGACATTCTGCGTTCTGGGCTCTGCTGAAATCGTTGCAACTATTGGACCTTGAGTCTGGTTCATAGGCGGGGTCTGAGCCAGTGGTGGACTCTATTTTATTGGTGGCTTCATCAACTGATTCACATTCTAGTTATGGAGTGTAACTTCATTCTTGGGCCTGGCTTTGTAACTGATTCTGAGCTTGCAACTGGGCTTGATTTTGTAACTGCGGACTGTTTTTGGTTTTCCATCTTGCAATTAACTGTGGGAAGTTCTCCATGGTATGATCAATCATCATACAATACATGCATGAGCCCTGTAAGTGTGGGAAGTCTCTCTGATAATGCCCTAATACTACACAATTATAGCATTGGATAGATGCACGACCTCGACCCCCTCTGTGTCCAAAACCTGCTCCTCAGCCTTGGAATCCTCCACGGAGTCCCCCTTGCGGTGGGTACTATGGCTGAAATACATGCTATGGCGGTAGATTCTATTGTTGCTGAACAAAATGTGATGTTTGAACCTACTGTGGCTACGCATGGTCCATTAGCATTTAATTGTATGGCTGTTATGATGCAAACTGTGGTTGTGGCGCGAACTGTGGCTGCGGCTACGGTGGCAAAAACTGCATCGATGGCAGTGGTGTGTACTGCGATTGTGGTTGGGAATTGACCATATAAGGTTGCGGCTGTGGTTGCTAGAATGCATGGTGGCCTTTTCCCTTCACGAAATATGAGTCGTAAGTTCTTTCTTGAAGCAGATAATATTCCTGACATTCTTTATCCTCATGCCCGACTGAGCGACAGAATGAACAATAAAAATTGGCAATATTTGACACCATCTTTTACATATAGCTACATTTCTCATGTTGATGTCCATAGACTTGGAAGATGCGGAACCAAGGTATAACACCACTACTCAACGGGTTCGGAGCTCCAGATAATAGGTAGTTTCTAAATTCAGGGCACGTATCTTTGGTGTGGCAATCTGCATGACACCGAGTACACCAAATATCTATGCATTCCTCCTTGCCTTTCTTGATATCCTGTAGCTAGAGTGTGAGGTTTTCTAGTTGTGCTTGAATTTGATTCATCCTGACCGCATTCTCCCCGATAGGTGAAGCTTCGAGCTTCATCACAATCTACAAGGCTTCACTCTGTGTCGCTATCTTTTGCTGCATCAATGGTTGTCGGATATGAGAAACCAATTCCACAATAAACCATTCTTTATGTTGTACATCACTCACAAAAAAATGACTCTGGCCATCAGTGTTTTGAACCTCTGATCAAAGTCCCATATGGTCTCATTAGGAAATTACTTAATTTCCTCCAGTTCTGTAATGTATTGTGCTTCTGACTTTGATTTTCTAAATTTCTTGATTAGTCCCTTCTGGATCTCATCCAATGTCTTTGATGGAGTCCCCTAAGGAACTTGAATATAATTCATAAACCAATCGAGTGTGTGACCCCTCAGAGTAGTCACTAACTGTCCTTTCTTTACATCATCATCAGTGGCCTATATAATAGTCCATACTTCTTCAGATAAAAACTAGTATTGATTGGGATCATCAGTCCCGTTTCCATGCAACAAGGGTAGCTTCATGTCATCTCCCACCATCCTGGGTCGCCTTCCTACATATGCTGATCTATTACTAGTCTGTTTCTGGAACGTCAGACAAGTCGACGTGGGACTTGAAGTTTTTCCTGAGTTTGAAGCAATGCACGGAGGTGTGAGTAAGTTGATGCCAAGGTTTGATCTTATCATCATTATGGGCATATCCTAGGCCTAGTCATCCTTGTCGCTACTGTAGGGTTTCTTCGTCCCATGTTGTTTTCCTTCACGGTCTTGCATTCTGACCGCAGCAGGACCTTCCCCTATCCTCTGCCTCTTCTCTAGTCAAAACCTTGCTCCTCCCCTTGCACAACCACTTCCTTCCTCGGCTTCCCTCATAATCTTTTCTAAATTTGCACCCATCTGCCCCTTACCTTCTCATATGCATCCCCCCTTGGTCACGGTATCCATAGCTTCCACACAGCGGGTTGCTACTACTCTAGGTGCATCTTTATCCTCATGCTTGACTAAGCGACAGAATGAAAAATATAAATTGGCAAGATTTGACACCATCTTTTGCATATAGCTATATTCCTCATGTCGATGTCCATAGACTTGGCAGATGCGGAACCAAGTTATACCACCACTACTCAATGGGTTCGGAGCTCCAGATAACAGGTAGTTTCTAAAGTCAGGGCACGTATCTTTGGTGTGGCCATTTGCATGACATTGAGTACACCAAATATCTGCGCATTCCTCCTTACCTTTCTTGATTTCCTATAGCTGGAGTGTGAGGTTCTCTAGCTACGCTTGAATTTGATTCATCCCGACTGCACTCTCCCTGATAGGTGAAGCTTGGAGCTTCATCACAATCTCCAAGGCTTCACTCTGTGTCACTATCTTTTGCTGTATCAATGGTTGTCGGATACAAGAAACCAATGCCACAATAAACCATTCTTTATGTTGTACATCGCTCATAAAAAAACTAACTCTATCCATCAGTGTTTTGAACCTCTGATTGAAGTCCCATATGGTCTCATAAGGAAATTGCTTAATTTCCTCTAGTTCTGTAATGTATTTTTCTTCCGACTTTGGTTTTCTAAATTTCTTGATTAGTCTCATCTGGATCTTATCCAATGTCTTCGCTGGAGTCCCCTGAGGAACTTGAATAAAATTCATAAACCAGTCGAGTGCGCAACCCTCAAAGTAGTCACTAACTGTCCTTTCTTTATGTCGTCATCAGTGGCCTGTCTAATAGTCCATACTAATTCACATAAAAACCAGTATTGCTTGGGATCATCGATCCCATTTCCATGGAACAAGGGTAGATTCATGGTGTCGCCCGCGATCTTGGACCGCCTTCCTACATATGCTGATCTATTACTAGTCTGTTTTTGGCACGTCAGACAAGTCGACATGGGACTTGAAGTTTTTCCTGAGTTTGGAGCAGTAACAGAGGTGTGAGTATGTTGATTCCGGGGTTTGATATTATCATTGTTATGGGCGTAGCCTAGACTTGATCATCCTTGTCGCTACTATAGGGTTGCTTCATCTCATGTGGTTTTCCTTCACGGTCTTGTATTCCGATCGCAGCAGGACCTTCCCTTGTCCTCTGCCTCTTCTCTATTCAGAGCCTTGCTCCTCCCCTTGTACAACCACTTCCTTCCTCTGCTTCCCTCACAATATCATCGAAACTTGCACCCATCTATGCCTTACCTTCTCATCTATCTCCCCCCTTGGTTGTGGTATCCACAACCTTCGCACACCGGGGTGCTACTACTCTAGGTGCATCTTGAGTATACCCTTTTCGTAGACCGACATTTTAATTGACAATTGAAGCGACAGTAAGAACCTACCTTTGGGTCCATTGAAGAACTCCCTCTCTGATTCACTGTAATATTTATTGGTGTCAACAATGAACTCGGTGATATATCCCTCTAGGATACTATCCAACCAGACCTCGACGGCGCGCGATGCTGTGTTATCAATTTCTTACAGATCCTGGATTAGTTAGGGTCCAGGCCGTCGGTTCTCCTCCTTCAAATTTTTTCTTCTTGTATGTGAATTGCGCCAGCCACTCATACAATATGATAGGAAACTCATCGAAAAAGTATGCGTGTGGACCGTCTTGCATATATCTTGCTAACCACTTGTTTGTTGTCAGCCCAGGGTTCTGATTATCTGCTTCATCAAATTCTCTCAACTTTTGATCAAAACAATATTGAATTTCTGGTCGCGTAGGATGCCACATCCATTGTTGGGTAACCATTTGTCAAGTTCCACATGCCATCCTCTCAGTCACAACGAGGTCTTGGCAATGGAACCATTTGTTGGTACAACCCCAACCAACAAAACCTAGTCGATATGAGTTCCACTCTATTGATGCTCAACACGCCACGATCTCCCTGAGCATTAGCCCAGATAGGTTTGACCCTATCTAGCAACACTCGTGAAGAGGATGAGGTGTCACTCGAGATGTTCAAGGTAGAGTTGTTAGAACCAAGTTTCCGTAGTATAGAGGAGGGTTAGGGCATCGACTGGTCATCAACTTAACTTCCAGATCTACTTTACTTACTGAACCATTCATCATGTTGTATTTAGTCATTCATCACTACTGCAGATCTACCAGTGGGAAAAATAGATCTAAAAGATGATGACATCCATTAAGAAAAAAGAATCACATTATCTATTCATATGTAGATCTATTAATCATTCAACATCAGAATCGCAACAAAGTAAAACAGGAAAATAAAAGAGGCAACAAAAGCTCAGATAAACCCGCATCACATTATATTAAATCTACAGAATAAATCACAAATCAAACAAACATTGATCTAGTATTACATCCAGAATTCCTTCACCATGTATTTATTCTCCCAAAACTTATCCAACAAGTGTATCTCTTATATGCATAATTCTTCTATTTATATGCTTACGCCTTTACATTCAAGGTCCACTTCTAACTAACTTGTAACTAACTTCTAACTAACTTAACCAATAAGGACCAATATTTTGAAGAAATGGTCAATGAGTACAAAAAGTGACATGAAAAAATAGATAGTAGACTATTTTCTACCTATCATGCTATCTTTGTCTTGCGCAACGTCGCGTGAGTATGTGCAACATCCTAGATGTTGCGCAACTCACTTACCTCCAACCCCTTTCCAACAAAAGGAGAACCAAAGAAACTACACACAGAGTGGATGGGACCCTATATCATTGAAGAAATCAATGCAAACAGATTAGTCCGACTGAGAATGTTACAAGGCACAATATTTCGAAAACTGGTAAATGGTGCCTGACTAAAGCGGTACCAAAACTGAAAAATCTGAAAAAAAAGAGAAACAGTTTCATAACTATTAATAAAATCTATAAAAACTAGAAGAACCTAAAACACAACAAAAATAATCAAATACCAGTAAATATCAAATTGACAGGAAATCTCGAAAGGCGTAGCAGAATACAATTCGACAAAAACAATAACTGATAGTTTCGCCATCGACCTACTGCCTATCGACCATACAATTGACATTGACAAGAGGATCAAGGTCCACTCAAGCTATCATGACTATGGTCAAAAGGAGTTCCAAAACTAGAGCGCATTAAAAGAGCCTTCAATAGAGTGTCCTCTACCATCAAATCCGCCATTAATACCTCCATCGAAAATATCGCCATCCATTCCACCTATAAATACTATGTTAGACAAAGATTTCATAACATTCTATGAAGAACTTGAGCGACAAAATTATCAAAAACCTAAGAGCACACTCCCTGTTCAAAAGGATGACCCTATAGCCGAGAAAATGACACCAAAGAAGACCAGAGCCGCGACCTCCAAAGCCAAGGAGTTGGAGTATGTTGTAGCTCCATTGGTAAAGAGATTGGGAAACATTAAAAAGTCTAAAGTAATGTAAACCTCATGGGCATGAATATAGGAAGAGATAAAAAAATGGGCCTACAAAAACATGAAAATGACAGAGGAAGGGCTGAAGGTAAATGCTAGTACCATCATGAATTATATGAACGCACCTCTCATGGAAAGTCTTGGAGGGACAAAGAAAACTATTGTCAAATTCATCATCAGCCGATACCACAATGGGAAGTTTTACTTTGACAAACCTGTGGAGATATCCGGTGAAACCATTTACAAGCTCACTGGAATTTCTAACAAAGGAGACCATGTTCCTGTGGGGATAAAGGATGGTTTGGTAGAGAGATTAATAGGAACACCGACATGAAATAATTCCAAAGGATTGATAGTCAGAAAAATCAAAGCCTCCACACCTAAAATGGTCGTGGGAATTGCATCCACAGGTCTGACTGTCACAGGTTGGGGGTGCGAATTGAAACTTGACATGTTGGAAGCTATAGACATGATAGACAAAAAAGGGAAATTCTATTGTTGGGATCAATATGTAGCCGACATGCTCAAATCCATTTGTTAAAAATGCCAGGAAATAGGCGCAATAATCAAATTTCCATCTTTAATCATATGGATCGCCATGTACCACTTGTGTTCGGTCAGACATCCATATTTATTGGAACTGTGTAGATTTCATATGTGGCGTTTTAAGCCAATGGCCAAAAATCCACAAGAACTTGATGAAGCCAAAATATTGTTAGATAATTGGTTTTAGAATTTGAAAATCCAAATAGCCATATGGAGGGTGCCTCAAAACATCTGAAGATGTCTTCCCCCAACAACACATATTCAGTTGGAGCTTGACTATACTGCATTCTAGCATATGCAGGGAGCCGCGGCGAAGGCTAAGAACTTGGACTACTACCTAACAGTTGACAATATTTTTAAAGAATTGAGCCGACAATCCAACACCAAAATGTCCTTACCAGCAATGACGAAGAAGGACAACAAACCAACTGTCGAACCACTGACTGACCAAGAGCAAGAAGAAGATTATGAAGTAAACCTTCATATTAGTACTTTCACTTTAGAAGAAATCCCAACAGAAGAGAAAAATCCTCTTCATATTGTCACAACACCACAACCACAACAAACCCTCGCACTAACTAAACAACAGGAGGAGGAGGGATAGCAACAGACGAATGAAGAAACACAATCCGATAGACCTGAATATGATATGACAAAGGAGAACTTGAAAAAAATATCTCAGGAGATATCAACATCAAGAAAAAGGAAAGAGAGTTAGGCACAAGGAAAGGGGAAGCGCAAACCCATCCTTCTAGAAGAATTAGAAAATGAAGAAGAGTTACTTTCTAGCACTGCCGACATTTTGGAGGATGCCTCAATAAATAAAGTTTTTGTCGAGACACAGTTCAAACACTTCATAGAATCAGAAGCAAAACAACAAAGAAATAAAAGGGTAAGAGTTTATAACCCTCCTGAAGTCGAACATATTGACTTAGTTTCCACCCCTCCACCCCCAGCGCCAACTCCAATAATACAGAAAGACATATGAACACCAATCGAAATCATCTCATCCGACCTGTATGAAAGCATAGTGTTGGAGACATTCAAGGAAAAATTGATAAACATGTCGATCTATAGAAATTCATCAACAAACTCCCCCACCGTTTCCTGAAATATCACCAAATAAATACCGCATATACACTTATTGAGTCGAGCCCAGCACAACGACTCCTCACCCAGCAACTCGGTCAACCACAACAAGTTTCCCTTCAACCAAGAGTTTTGGGAATCCTTAAATCCTCATTCCTTAGAAATCTTGACAATTCATCCCAAGTTGTCGTGTCATGAACCTCATCCTTCACACCATCCACTATAAACGTTCCCCCTCCAGTTTATAAAGTAGATGAAGGAGATTTGGATACAAATCACCAAGTTACTGAATGATCAAATCAAGACTTGGATAACCTCTTCGACTCTATGGAGGCCAATAACCCTGTTGAATTACAACCGAAAGTTGAAGAACCCATGCCTACAAGTTCCATTCCAACCACTCCATTAACCCCTGACTACACACCATCGCCTTCACCACCACCATCCTTAGAGCCTCCTCCAAATCCAGAGCCACCATCTTCACCACCACTGGATGAACAAACTATTGCAAACCCTATCCATGAATTACAACTGGTAAACCCTACTGTAACAGAAGTACATCCGATTGAGAATTTGCTGACAACATAACAACAGGCAGAGAAACAAATAGATAAACAACAACCAGAATCAGTACCAACAACAGTCGTGGTGATCCATCACTCGAAACATAAAAGTAAAATAAAAGAGAAAATGAAAAGAGAACAACAGCAGACACAACAAGTACCGACAATTATTCATTTTCATCATCTAGGATCGACTACTGCAGTCGACACGCTAAAACTCAGGGATGGAGAACTGGACCAACTACTGGAATCCCTTACTAAAGAGGCCACAATAAGGAGCTAGAGAAGACAAGAACAACTAAGAAAAATTAAATTAGAACAAGTTGAATTCCTAACCAAATGTAGGAAGTTGGCACAAGCGGTTGTACGAGGAACAACAAAGACCAACACCGATAAACCACTGGAAAGAGCATACCAATTATTTGAAAGTGTTGTGTCAAACCTTCAGGCACAACTACAAGCCAAGAAAGAGGAACACAAAGAAGAAACTTCTGTGCTATTGAGACAGCAATACACAACATTTTCAGAAGCACACAAAGTACTGTAAGAACATTTGGAGGAGTCTGCAACCACAGAAGAAGTGCTGCGTAACTTGTATACTTACTATGGCTAGGTATTCTAGTAAGCTCGAGAGACTCATGAACACATCAAGACATTAGAAAATAAACAAGGTCTAGAAGAAGCAATGAGGAGCACAGTACAAGGTCAAATTGTACTGGAGACAACAACGCTTGAAAAAATGGAAAAACAAGCACATCGGGGGATTAATCAAGCAATCCCCAGCATTGACACATTGGAAAAAAATTGTCCACAAATGAAAAGATTGCTTGACACAATAGACGAAAAAGATCAATTTTTGGGCCCCAACATGATTAATATGAAAAAACTCTCAATACAAGAAAATATGTCGACTCTATCAAGCATTACAACCTTGACCATTGACATTTTGAATGCCCTCCGCAATTGGGAAAAATTTCAGCACCAACTAGCCATTACAACAGATGCCATTGTGGAGATATGTGTACAAAAACGACCATCCATTCGACTGCATAGCCCATGAAGATAGAGCAATTAGAAGAAACTATTTTAGATAGGATATTTTTGAGTACCTCCCCTGTTTCTTCGGGATGAAGAAAGATTTTGTTCCCGGGGGAGATGTTGGAGTAGCTAGTCGATAACCCGACTAGACTAGTTGGCCAACTAATTAGAGTTTAGGTCGGCCTCCATAGGTCGTGTCGATTGACTGAACAAACAGGTATTTATTCATAACTATTTTGTAATCATATATAATATGCTGTTGAGCCAGATACGGACTTGGTTCGATTTGATGTTTGTATGAACCCATATGTGTTTTGTGTAATATAAGCTGTTATTCAACCTACTATCCTTATCTCTTGTCTCTGTTATGATTATATGATTCTATATGTGTATTATTGGTAACTTAGTGATCTGAGTGATTACAACAGGTATGCATATAATTATTGCTATATTTTTTATTCTAGTGGATATTCTTGGTATTCTTTTTGTCTATTTTTTGTAAAAAAAATGAAACAATTTGTATATTGTTATAGTATGTTCTACCTCTCTCTCTACCAGACAACTTCAAGAACAATGTCAAACAATTTATATATAATCTTGGGAAATACACGAGGTAAGTAGCATTTTTTTGCATGCACTTAGTATTTGTTTAATTCATTGTAGAACTTATATTTGGTTTTTGTGCACTAATTCATTTTATGTAATATAATGTTTTTTTTATTAAATCTCGTGATTGTTTTGCATCACTTATAGATGGTTGCCATCTAAATAAATCCATAAAGAAGATATAAAGTATTGGATGAGAAAAATTCCTCAGCTCATGTGTGAAATGCAGAAGCATGTACCTTCAGGATTTTCAATGCACAAGAACACTACCTCATACACCAAGTTGAGGACAAGATTGAATTGTGTGGACCTGTACAGTCAAGGTCCATGTGGATTGTTGAGAGGAACTTGAAATTTTTGAAGGGTTTGGTTAGACAACAAGCACATCTTGAGGGTTATATGATGGAGGGATATGTGGTATACCAAAAAATGATGTATATTAGTGAATATCTTCCTAAATTAGCGTCAAATCTCAAATTAGTTCGTATTTGTGATCCGCACTCCAATAACAATTTTGAAGGGGAGTACTTGAAGGGGAAAGGTAGATTAAGGAAGGTGAAAGGTAATTATTAGTTAGTTGAGAATAACTAATATAATACATTTGATTGTTGATTTTTATGTATATATCATATGTATTCTGCTTTTAATATTCAATATGCATCAATTAAAAGTGTATACTTTGTTAAGTGAATATACATTTCTATTGAATTTTAATTTATTTTCATCAAACAATTGGTCGAGAGTGGGATGCACTTCATTTATACATCACAAACAATCTTGATTAGATGAAGGTATGGATTGAACGATATAAACAATATGGCCATGGAATATCATGGGAATGCATGGCTTCATTGGTTAAAGAAACACATCGCAATGGAGATACCGATCTTACACAAAGGGAAATCGATTTAGCATATGGTTTAAAAGATAAGGAAACAAGAATATTAATCAACTACACTATTTATTTTTTTTGCAAACATATTGATGTACACGTTTATTTTTTCCTTATAGGTCATAAACATGCACTTAATCATAAATGGATCATGATGTAATATTTATGTGTATGGATTGTTGTAGGTAAAAAACCTTAAGGCTATGTGGTGCAATGGTTGTAAATATTGCATCAAAAATTTGGATGAAATGAATAAAACATTAGATTGTGGGATATCTACAGTCTTTGATGTGACCAATGTTTCCTCTAGAAGTGACAGACATCCAGAACTCTCAGAAAATTGATACTATGGGTATTTGGAAGATATTCTTCAGTTTGAATTTAACTCCTTCAAGGTAGTTCTGTTCGTTGTCAAATGGTACATGTTACGATTGAATCAATGTGGTTTCGATAAAACAATTATTGAACATGATAATGGATTTAACATGGTTAATACAAGGTTGTTTGAGCCAGAGATAGATCCCTATGTTCTTCCAAGCCAATGTGAACAGGTATTTTACTCTGACGTTCCAGGTAGAGGGGGTTGGTCATTTGTTGTGAGACATGGACCAAGGGGAAGGCAAGTAAAGTATAACATAGAGGAAGGTAATGAAGGGGGTCTTGAAAAATAAGATGATGTTGAAGATGATCAACATGAGTTAGATGATCATGTTCCAGAAGAATATGTCGAAGAATTAGTTGAATCAGATAATGTAGAAGAAAATGTCCATGAAGCTGATATCGACGATGACATGATGATCATAATTGACATCAATGATGATGATGATATGGCCAATCCTTACAATGTTGACTCTGGATCAGATGATACAGATGATGACTTGGATGAATAAGATGATGGAGTCTTTTGAAGTGTATGGGGTATGCCTTAATATATCTACTCTAAATTCTTTGATTTAACATTGCGATAAAATTATCGAATTTTATCGGTACGTATAAATTAACTGTTTCTTAGTGTTTTTTCCATTTTCCTTGTATGTTGGGATATGTTATAATTAGAGACACCGCTTCTTAAGTATTACAAAAAACACATTTTTTTTTTACATAGATTTTGTCGAGTTATGGGGAATTGAGAGTGATGTGAGGGGGGAGGGTCCATAAGAGCTTCCACCTTCACGTGGTTGGCCCTGTTCATTAGAAAATGTTAATTTTTTCTTGAAACAAAGAGAATATTAGTAAGGAAATGCACAATTAACATGCTAACCCAAATGGTGTTCTTGATCATGTACTGCACTGGGCCAATGCTGAAAATTTTTAAATTTGTTATTGCTTGGACTGAAATTTGGCATGGTTTGTTGGAGACATTTACCATCATACACACTCTTTTCGTAAAATTGGCCTAGTTAAACCACTATCCTAGTTTAATTGACATTAGTGGAGCATTAATTGCCATCATCTAGTCACATGCATGCCTACCTACAGTCAAGGAGGTTAACTTATCCTTCTCCTACAGTCAGGGAGGCTAACTGGAGCATTCCGGGGGTGATCTGTGTGACATTAATGCACCTAATTACTAACTGGTGGTTACAATCAGTTCAACCAGTCAGTTACAATCAGTTAAGGTGCCTCCAGTCATTAAATATATTATTTAATGATTATTTATTATTATTTAATGATCTGGAGTCAACAAGGAGCCTCCACCAACTTCTGATGGTCAGTTCAGCTTCAGTTAACCTCATCGGGGTTCGTTGGAGTCATGGAGCACTAACACTTGATGGTTGGCTTGCTATGACATGTGTCTGATCTCCTTCAGTTGAGATTCAGTCATTTATTGCACTCTGACTTCAGTTAGGGTTTGGTGAGTCAATTAGGGTTTTGGTCAAGTGGTTAATTGAGTGAGATTGAATGGTTGAGAGTCAGTTAAGCTAGAATCACTCACTAAATTCGAATTCTATCCTTAGGTATTTGAATTCTTCATGTATTTAAGCCATTGCTCAGCATTGGTATTGTAACCCTTTATTGTTTATTAAATATACAAAGAGGAAACCAATTCCGGTTCCGATTATTACCAATTCATGAGTATTTGTTAATTATTCTTTGATGATTTTGATTCCAAGTTCCTAGATCATGTGCAAGAATTAATATGGTATCAGAGCATGCGGCGGGACGAAGATCAATCTCTCAAAAACAAGATTTTTGACAGATTTCTCCATGAAATTTGAGCAATAGCTCAAAAATACAGCACTGCATCAGAAGCCAAGGCTTACCACTTAATACCCCAAGTAAAGAACTTGTTGATCAAGATTTCTTGATTGACTATGCTGGGTGTGATGAAATCCTAGAATGTGCAGGATGTCTGACCTTATTTTTCCCTTTCTGTTTTGATTTTCAGGTTTCTACAGGTAAAGCATTCGCTACAGCATATCCAGATGGCCTCCTTAGTAACTCTCTTGACTCCATACAATTTCCACACATGGAAAAATAAAATGGAGCTTCAATTTCACTCCAAAGGACTCCATAGAGTTGCCATGGACACTGAAGTTGAGCCTGGATCCGCCATAGAAAAATCAAGATTCTTGAACAAGAAGGATGAAACCTTCGGTTTCTTATGCCTCTCTATTTCCGAAGACCTTCTCTTCCATCTTACGGATCTGAAGACACCGAAATAAATATGGGACATACTGGAATCTCTATACAGAAAGCATGATGACTTGAGAGTTTACCAACTTGAAAATGAACTCATGTCTCTCCAACCTTCCAATTTTGAGACTCTAAATGATTTCTTTACAAAGTTCAAGCATACTATTTTTATCTTGAAGCAATGCAAAGTGGTGAAGGAGGATGATCAGCTCATCCTAGCCATCCTCTCCAAACTCGGGGCTGATTATTTAGTTTTTGTTTCTACATTCCGTGCGGGGAAGCTCACAACTCCCGGATGGAAGATGCCTACACTCAATGCCTTCATTGAGTCCCTAACTAATGAGCATGACAAGCTTGTCCAGATGGGGATCATCCGATATTCCCGTGATAAATCCCTCCATGTCTTAGGGCCCAAAGATGTGAAGGGTAAAGGAAAGCAGTAGAAAAATCAGAAAACTAAATTTAATGCTCCCAAGCCTAGAGTTGAAAATCAGTAGCATGATGAATCTTCTGGCTCAAGGAAGAAAAAAGGAAAAGGGCACAATGGGAAAGAAAAAGTCAAGTGTTCTTACTGCGGGAATGGTTTTCACCCTGAACATGCCTGCATGAAGAAAAATCTTGATGAAGCACCCTCTCTCCTTGAGAGGAATCACATCAATCTTCCAGAGAGCTTTCGGAGGAGAGATCACCAAGATCGGGAACCACAGCATGAGAAAGGTCATTCCCTCATGGCAAGCACTTCGAAGTACAAAGCACTGCTGATTGACAGAGGAGCTTTGAATCACATGATGGCTGAAAAAGACTCCTTTTCATCCTTGGAGACTGGCGGATCCATCCCCATCCACATGGGAGATGACTCCACCATCATTTCCGAAGGACAAGGTACTGTAGATCTAGAAAATGGTTTTTTTTCTAAAGTTTTGTATGTACCGTCTCTAGCAGCAAATATCCTTAGTGTCTATTAGATGACACATACAGGAATGCCTAAGAGAGTCTCTTTCATCCCAAATGATGTTGAGATAATGGAAATTGCATCCGGGAAACTCATTGCAAAAGGCCTTGCAAATCATCATGCAAAAGCCTATGATTTCTCTCACTTTGTTGCGGATACAAAGCCCACTGCTCTGCTAACTCATGGAAATGAGGTTAGTAGGCTGTGGCATGAGAGGTTTGTCCATATAAATTTCAAATATTTGCAGCAATTACAGAAAAAACTCCATGGTTGAAGGCCTCCCGGTCATCAAGGCAACCACGGGAGTCTGCAAGGGCTGTGTGATTGGAAAACACCCCGAGGACAAGTTCGATCGGGGGAAGGCAAACCGAGCTACAAGAATATTGGGGATGATGCATTTTGATATCAGTGGTCCAATTCCTATCACATCCATGAATGGATCAAGGTACCTCCTTACCTTTATTGATGATTTTTCAAGGTATACATGGGTTTTCTTTCTAAAAGAGAAATCAGAAGTATGTGAAATTTTTTCTAAATTGAAGGCCTTGATCGAAAATGCCTCTGGGCTTAAGATCAAGATCTTGAGATATGATAATGGAGGGGAGTATGTTGGTAATGAGTTTCTGTACATTTTCTCCCAAAGTGGTATTCAGGTCCAACATTCAATTCCCTACACTCCTAAGCAGAACAGAGTAGCGGAAAGGAAGAACCGGTCTCTCAAAGAGATGACCACCTGTGTGTTGGAGTAAAAGAAGCTTGCTGAAAATTTGTGGGCTGAAGCAATGCATGCTACAGAATACATTCAGAACAGGGTGCCACATTCATCAATGAAAGGAAATAATCCTTTTGAAGCATACTTCGGGCACAAGCCAGATGTGTCGAACCTACGGGTGTTTGGGTCCATTGAATGGGCCCAGATTCTGCTTGATAAAATAAGGGATTTGAAACCGCAGAGCATAGAATGTATGTTTATTGGGTATATTGATGAATCTAAAGGATTCAAGCTTCTGGATATCAAGACCAAATAGATCATCATCGACAGAAGTGTCAAGTTCGATGAGCCTCTTCAGGAGGTGGAACTAGTGAAGGAAAAATCTGCTGAATTTCCTTCATATTCCATTGAATATTTGGATGATGAAATTGGGGGTGATGACCCTGATTTGGATCCTATGATTTCTGATATCAGTGTGAAGAAATAATTAGATACTGAATCAGAACCTGAATTTCATAATCATCTTCCTACATGGTCCCAAAAGACACTCTCCTCCGCAGGAGGCAACATTGGAAATCCGGATGATCCAAGGAGAACCCGGTTTGATTTCCAGAGAGTAGGTATTGCACTCTCTTGTTTTGATAATTTTCTGTTCAAAACTTGCTATTTGATGATTATTTCAGATCCAAAATCCTAATACCATGCTCGGAATGATCTGAGATGGCAAGTTTCCATGGATGAAGAGATGAATTCTCTTCAGAAAAACTCTACTTGGGAGCTAGTTTCTCTTCCTCCGGGAAGGAAATTGGTTCAATGCAAGTGGGTTTTTCAGAAAAAGGTTGCTACTTATGGAAGCACATAAAAATATAAGGCAAGGCTGGTAGCAAAAGGTTTCTCTCAGGTCCAAGGAGTGGACTACCATGAGACCTTTGCACCGGTTGCAAAAATGGACTCCATCCATCTTGTTTTGGCTATTTCCGCATCCAAGCACTGGGAGGTGCATCACATGGATGTTAGTTCAGCCTTTCTACATGGAGATATTCATGAGGAGATATACATGAAGCAGCCTGAGGGCTACATCACTGATCCATCTTTGGTTTGCAAGCTAAAGAAGTCACTATACGGGTTAAAACAGGCCCCAAGAGAGTGGTATTCCAAGATGGATTCCTTCCTTCTCTCGCAAAACTTTCAGATATGTAGATAAGATCCAAATGTGTATTTACAGCAGCATGATGGTCGTATAATTATAATTTTTTTATATGTTGATGACTTACTGATCACAGGTAGCACAATTGCCTCCATTTCAGCCATCAAAACTGCTCTCCACAATGCCTTTGAAATGAGTG
>LPNX010046055.1:59091-102963 GCA_001517045.1 Pseudotsuga menziesii
GATCGATTCTGCATTACTGGCGACGACGACTCTGGTCGACTAGTATCCACTATGCTCTAGGTCCGACACACGACCAGCTACCCCCCCATAGCCTACCCGACGCTTTTTAGAAAGCTCGGATAGTGTCTACTTACTCAGGAAGTATTCCCACTCCCTTTCAGCAATGAATTTTTCCCACTGCTTTTGCTTCTCCGCCCAATTAGTGTTTGAGGGTGGGTCTAGTAATAGAGGTCGAGGTTCAACAATGTGCCCGGCTCCTTTCTCTATTAAAAACTTGCACAGTAAAGCTGGCAAGGAACACAAGAATTGATCAGTAAATTCTGTGAAAAATTTCTGTCGGACGGTTTCCACAGAAGTCCTGTCTTCGACTGCTTGTTCCTCGCAGAAGTCGTCGGCTATCTTTTCGAACCACTCCGAGAGATTCGTACGTCCTCCTCGGATCAGTTTCTGGAGTAACTGTGCTTCTTTAGTGTCGTCCGGCTTTCTCATCCAAAAGCTGCTTTAGTAGGTGGGGCACGGATTCGACAAATTTTTCGTGAGTTTCAGTAAAAAATCGGGCTTTGGCCTCTGCGACTGTCAATCTGTTCCTCCTTGCGTAATTTTGTAGGTAGTTAGCAAGTTTTCGTTCCCACCAGTCCTTGATCTCCTGCTCTGGTATCATATGTGAGCCTATATTCCAGTTATGTACTACCGGCAACGGAACCAATGTTGTAATCTTACAGATCACATAAGGTTACCAATAATACATACCAAAATACACAGAATATTCACAGATACAAGAGACAAGAAATGATAGGATGAACAAATTATATTATTCTCAATAGATCATACAAAGCCAAGAACTGAACTATGTTCTTGTGTGGCTCAACAGCCTAATATACAGGTTACAAACAGTTACAATCATAACTACCTGTCGGTTCACCGAACCGACACGACTATTAGTTAACAGACTAACTACTATGTTTACTCAGCCGACCGACGTAGTCGGTCTCTCGACTTAGTCGGCTGATCGACTAAGTCGGTCTTCGTTCAAGTCGACTTATGTCGACTTGCTCCTTCTACAGATTGTCAAGTTTCAGCAAAAAGTTGGTGTAATTTTGGCAGAAAAGTTGGTGGAGTTTTGACAAAAAATGGCAAGATTGGTGAAGTTTCAGCAAAAATTTGGCTGAGTTTGAGCAAAAATTTGGAGGAATTTTGGTGGAAAAGCTGGTGGAGTTTCGAAAAAAAGTAGTAATATTTATGGAGTTTTAGCAAAACGTTGGCAAAATTTTGGTGTAAAAGATGGTGGAGTTTCGACAAAAAGTGGTAATATTGACATAGTTTCAGTTGGAACAGAATCCAACAATTCCTGAATGAAATTCAATAGACTTGTCTGAACGCATCAATTCCACTTGCCAATGATTTCTAATAGTTTGTAGAGGACCACTTATCATATTTGCAATCTATTGTCCCATTACAATTGCTTCTTTTCTTCTTGGGTCCTTCACACCTGTCTTTGCACATAATTCTTACATAAAACCCATCAATCCAACCCATCGAAAAATTATTGAACCATCTATCAAATTACACAAAAAAAAACAGAATGTGAAATGACATGTTTATTTATATACAACTTCATGGAAGATATGCAAAAGATTAAAGAGTTTTAGGAACAGGAGGAGACCCATGTTCTTGTAACAATTGACAATTTGCATAAGAAGAAACACGAGAACCAAATGCATCCTTTGATAGAGGATTATGGTAGAGTCGCATTTGATGACCATTGGAAAATAGTGGTATCTATTGTTCATCAATCGTGTTCAATCACACAGTTCCGTTATCAAATACTATGTACGCTCTGTATTCTCCCAACCATCTGGTTCATAGCTTCCCCTTAAAATCCTACTTAAACCATGAGTCATATAATAAGGCCCAGTCTCCTTCATGGAACATATTTTTCTTGATAAACATATCAATCCACTTGGAGCATTGATGCTTAATCACTGAAATATGATGTACAACAACCGCACGTTTCTCATTGAGCTCATTCAATTGATTCAAATAGTCCTTTTGGGCTTCTATTAAATCCATGTTTGATTCTAAAACGGTTCTCAAATTTTTAATCTCAAATTCAACAGGGAAGACAACATTTTTCCCATACACTAATTCATAAGGAGAGAACCCTGTGGTATTGCACCATGTATTTAGATATCCCCATAGCGATTCAGGAAGTCTTTTGGCCCAGTCCCTATGATGAATATTTACATGTTTTGTAAGAATAAATTCAATCACTTTATTTGTAATTTCCACTTAACCATTAGCCTATGGATGATATGGTGAAGTTATCCTATACTGGATATGATAGGGTTGAAGTGGAATCTCATCCAAACTATTAGGATGAACCATCCTTTGGAAATTTCCATAGGATTGCAATTCCTAATGTGTGTCTCGATAGGTGTTTAAACATGTGTTTCAGCATGTGTTTCAACATCCTCGATAATGGCGATTGTTGTACCGATTTGGATTTCCACCCATTCAAATATTCTTTCTTCAATCATAGGGTTTGGAACATCCTCAATGAAAATGGCTTCCACCACTTTCCTAGAGCATAAATGTAATTCATTGCATGGGATAGGGGTGATAGAATAATCTAGCATGTTAAATGGTGTTGTAGAGGAAAGTGTTCCTATGGTTGGGGGTTAAGAGGCCATCAACATACTAGGGTTGAAACATATGTGCATACAATTATACAAGTAAATGTAAAAAATATTCAGATATTAGAATGGTTCATACCTTAGTCCAATGAAGGTTGATCCAAGTATCCCTTCAATCCTCCTCTTGTTCCTCTTGCTCCAGCAGGCCTGCAAAACAAATTATACCTTCCTCAAACCAATATGACCACATGTAAAGCAATGATAATCAAAGCAATATGAAACCATAATTTGATTAACATAAACATCTGATCATAAATAGATATTCAATATACAAGACACATTTATTGGAAGAGGAAGAGCGTCACATCTTTATTAATCATGGAAGAAGTACAAAAATACCTTCTCCTCAAGCTAGGCACCCCACAAAACCTTGATCCGGTTCTTTTGCTTCTCTTATCCAAGGAAATCAGCCTCCATGCTCTACAACAAAAGGATGAAAATATAGGGCAAAGGTGGGGGGAATGAGATCCCCAATTCCTCTAGCATAACAATGCAAAAGTTCAAGTCCTTTGTCATGGACCTCTCTCCCTCTATTTATACATTTATGAAGAGATAGGGTCAAATAGGGTTCAGTTACAACTTACCAATTGAGTTCCACAACCTACAAAACCACCCCTAATTCTATATTTTTTGTATTTTTATTTTTATTTTTTACCACTACAAGATGTAACCATAGGTAGCATGAAGGCAAAGTCGCGAATACAAAAGGTATAACCGCGGGTTGCATGAAGGCAAAGTCACGGTTAGGTAAACAAATATCATTTTAGGGTACTTTTGGGAACTTTTTAGGCTTTGGAGTATTATGAAAAGTTGTTCTTGACTCAGATACCTTTCCAATGGTCAAAAGAAGTGGTCAAACAGAGTTATAGAACACCAAATATGGCTCCTCCAATATAGGTGTTTTTCTAGTGACTTTCATGAAGTGTCGTCATGGGAGTGTCGACATGCGATGAAATCATGGGAAAGTGATCACAGGAAGAGATGTGTCATTTTTGGCTATAAAATATACCCCATAATGTATGAGTTTATAAGGGAAGATGATAGTTGAAATACATTATGAAAATGAAACAACTGAGTATGGAGTCAAAGAGACGGAGAATCCAAGATTAAAGGCTCGAATGAAGGTACCTGAAAGAGAGATAAATGTTAGACAAAACCGATCTATGGGATATACATGTCCATATAAAAATTATCACCATAAATATATAGGAGGATTCAACATGTGTATAATTTATGTAACTATCATGGTCACTCAATAGAAAAAAAAGGCGTCATAAATCTAAAAAAGTCATGGCCACAAATGAACAGGGTGGATCCATGCTCAACAATTGATCATAGCCACAAAAATAGAAAGTGGATCTATGTCTCAGCAAATGTCATATGAAGTGTTACACCAAAATATCATCATGTTGAGCCATGTGTTAACCCTATTCCTTAATCCCTAAATATCCCTTGGTTGAATGGCATTGAATAGGAGGTTCTTTCCTTACCTTTTTTCCCCTCTAAGAAGGCAGGTGCTCTTTCTCCTAAGGAAAAGTGCATCGACACCTTTTCCATTCATTCTAGAAGCTCCATCGACACTCTTTCCCTTCATGCAAGGTGCATCGATGCTCTTTTCCTTCATGAAAGGTGCGTCGATGGTGTTTAGAGGGAAAAAAACGAAGCTTCGAGACTCTTCTCAAAGGTGTATGAGGTTGAAGATCATCCCTATCATCTAGGTGAGGTGGCATTCGGTTCCCTAACATATGGGGAAGATCCCTTAGACCCCTCCTCCTAATCCTCAACCTACTCTATCCCTTTAGCCTTATAAATTGAACCCTCTTTCCATTGTGAATGGAGGAAGGACTATGGTACTCTTATACTGGTGGAATTTCTAGATGATCCCTATCATCCTTTGGGAGGAAAAATATCATGCTTTGGGAGGCTTGGCTTGTATTGTTGGATGGAAGATTGCAACATTAAGGCTAGGTTGTGGTGTTCTTATCTATGTAATTCTATGTATCTCCTTGATTACAGTAATACAAATCTATTTCCATAAATTTTATTGTGTTGATAATGTTTAGATCTTTCTTCCTTAACTGTTAGCTTATATCAATTCATGTTTGGATACATATGCACTGTTTGCTTGTTTCTACTTTCTCTACAAGTTTTTGTAGGTCAATATCTGAAGGCTTTGGAGCTTGGATCAACAAAGAGAGAAGAGGATTTGCAGACCTCAGGTAGGTGATATATCTGTTAACTTGAATCTCTATTGATCTAGGAAAGTAGGATGTATTATGTACTTGATTTGTTCTAGATCCACTTGGACTAGGGAGATATGGATTGAGTCTTCTTGGGTATATTTATCCACTAACATGAAGTGTGACAAGGTCTTGCACAAATTGGGCAATAGAAAAAGATGACGATACTATTGTCGGCCCAAGGTATTCAATACAAAATGTCCAAAGGTACGGATCCTATCCATAGAAATAAAGGAACTAAAGTCGAACATGGAGGAACCTGTTTGATTGCTGGTCAATGATGAGAACTGTTAACAAACGCGAGGGAAACCACCATTAATGAAAATGGTCCCCAAGGTACCTAGTATATTCTAACAAGTGTGAATACAAGGTATTTAAGTCTAACACTTGAAAAATCCATCAAGTAGGATACATTAAGGTATTCCCACTACCCAATAGTGAGGGAAATTGCCATTGATGATTGCAATCCCCAAGGTACTGTCAAAAAAATCTAAATATCATTCCTAGAGAAAGATGTGTTGAGGTCGATAGGAAGAAAAATATTGTAAGGAAGGAATTAAGGCATCCTTCATCATCCAACACGAGGTAAGTTAAAGACTGAATGGATCTGGAATTGGTACAAAGTTTTACGACAAGAAACACCGAAGACATGATGTAATGAATTGATACCAGGGAATGGACGACACAAAAGGTAAATGCAACTACAAAATGACCGAAAAAGGTTGAATCCTTTAATAATGATCATGACACAAAAGTGGCTTAGGAATCTTTTGACACAAAAGGACCAACGACACAAATCTGAAATGTAGGAGACATTGATAGATTCCCCATATAATTGGAAGAGAAGCCAACTGGAGGAGTAAAAACTATGAATCGAGATAAGGTCAAAAAATAGAAACCAACTGTTGATAGACTCAAAACTAGTGCTTTGTTCAAGGAGACAAGACTTGCTGCCATGATGTAAAAAACATGTGAATGAACTTCCCCTTCCCTCTTTCTTGTAAAGGGTTAACAAGTCCAATAAACAAAACTCGGGACCTTCTTCATTTTTAACAACCTCGAAGAAGAGATAGAAGAATGCTTGATAAAGCATTGATCCATGGATTTTACGAGCCCAGGTTAGTAAATGCTCATTAGTGTTTTCATAGTTTTCAGAATCTAAAAACTCCAAATAAGACTCTAGGAGGGTGATTTTTCGTAAATTTAGTCTCTTGAGTCCAAAAAAGTATAAAACAATCCAAAGGATAACTCTCTTAGTCCATGCAAACTAAGGTATGCCTTTTTCGTTGTTAGTCGAAAAGGTCCGAAAAAAGGGGTAAACTATCACCAAACTAGCGCTCCTTCAAAAACAAGAAGAAATGATTTAGTTTTAACAAGTGTGAAGGAAAGAAATATCACTCAGAAGGTTCCATTTATTTATGAGAATGGTACAGACAACAATAAACTCAATTGTTTGTACTTAGGGTTTTACAAGCATGACAATGACATAAAGAATGCTCAGAATATTTTTCATGTTTAGGTCTAGAGCACAAAAAAGAGAAAACTAAGCTCAACAAGATTCCTTTTCCATAAGTTTAGTCCTTTAGGTTTGGAAAAGAGATAAACCTCTGCCTAAAGATACTCCTATAGATTCTAAATAAAATAGAGTGTTCCTTTTTGATAAATAATCCACATGGTACGAAAAAGAGATAACCTACCACTGATGTCGATGATTGTTCAATTTACCTTAACGAGTTTGAACAAACAAGTTAACTCATCTAGCCAGTCAATTTTAAGGAGTCATACCAAGGCTTATAAATAACTCCATATCTTTCCTGTGAAGTTTTAATGAGCCTGAAAAAGTAAACTTGCAGCCTCCTTACTATTTTTAACGAGTTTGAAGGAGAGAAGAAAGAATTCTCTAAATGTGCGAAGATGAGTGTCAGATGCAGGAGTAACTAGTTCCTATTAATTTGTCATAGTGGTCTAGGAACTGAAAACACAGTCTCACAAAGAATACAGACAAATATGCATAAAATTGGCAAAGTGGTGCTGCAGTGGGAGTAGCAGCTCTGTATAATAAATGAATAATACAATACAATGATCATGCAATATGCATGAATTCCAAGACAATTCGAATTCCCAAGGAGTTCATTCGAATTGAATGAATGGGTGTAGCTTAACTGACTATAAGCCACAGTAAACCGACTAGTTAACCAATTGATCAAGTGCTGATTGACTCAACTGAGTCGTAACTGAAGTCGGAGTGAAATGAATGACTAATTCTAACTGAAAGTAGCTCAGACACATGTCACTGCATGCCAACCAACAAGTGGTATCACATCATTAACTCCAATGAACCCCTATGAGGTTAAATGAAGTCAAACTGGCCATCAGTGGTGGTTGGAGGCGCCCCTGTTGACTCCAGTTCATTAAATATTAATAAAACAATCAATATAATGAATGGAGGTGCCTTCACCACTTAGGTTAACTGATTGTAACCATCAACTAGCAATTAGGTGCATTTATGACACTCAGATCACTCCTGGAGTGCTCCAGTTAGCCTCTCCAAATGAAGGAGAAGGATTAGTTGGCCTCCTTGACTGAAGGTAGGAGTGGGTGTGCTCATGCTGATGTCATATAGTGCTCCTCTAATGCCAATTAAGTCAATAAAACTTAGGATAGTGGTTTAACAAGGCCAAATTGACCAAATTAAGTGTGCATGGTGGGTAAATGTCTCAAACACTCCCCCTTAAGCTATACTCAGTAGAAGTAGAAAAATAAAGTACATGAAATGATAGGGCCTTGGAAACTAAGGCCATAGGTCACCCTGTACAATAATGAAACTCAAACAATGCTAAAAAATAAATCTAAATGAGGAAAAGAGGGAAAACCCAGTGGGAAACCCCCCCCTCAAGCTAAACACTGAAAATAGTCTGATCACCCTGATGAACCTACCCCCAACAGTGAACAGAGGTAGGTGAACTTCTTTTATGAAAATCTCTTGGTGAAGATGTCTGCAATCTGCTCATCAGTTGGGCAGTTTTGCAGAATGATGGTCCTGTCATGCACTAATTCCCTGATATAGTGCATGTGTATCTCTACATGCTTGGTGCTCTGCTTGGTAACTGGATATGTGGATATATTAATAGCACTTTGATTGTCACAAAAGAGGACAGTGGAAAAAGTACTAACAAGATCAAACTCTGAAAGAATTCCTTGCAACCAAACAACTTGGATGCAAGCATTCACCGCTCCTCAGTAATCAGCCTCTGTTGAAGACAATGCTATGGGGGCCTTATTTTTCTAGACCAGCAAATGTGGCCACCAACAAACATGAAGACATATCTGGAAGTAGAATTTTTATCAATAGAATCACCTGCCCAATCGAAATCTGTGTAACCAACCAGCTCTAGCTCGAAGTCTGCATCATAGTAAATGCTGCAGGTCTTGGTTCCCTGAATATACTGGAGGATCCTATTGGATTCCTTCCAATGAATATCATGAGGCTGCTGCATGTATATTGACACATCATTCATGGCATAACAGATATCAAGTCAAGAATGATTCAAGTAGATCAAGCTACTTACCAGCTGTCGATAAATAGTGTAGTCCATGGGAGGTGTGCTTTTTCCTTCTTAAAGGCCGATCCCTGGAAGGAAAGGGAATGTATCAGCCTAAAATTAAGCCATGTTAAAATTGACTAATAGGTATGATATGTATTTGGGCTGAGTGACCATTATCCCATTAAAATTTTTCTCAATTTCGAGCCCCAGAAATTGCTTCAAGATCCACAAATCGCTCATTTCAAATGCATTGTGGAGAGCAGTTTTGATGACTGAAATAGAAGTAACTGTGCTACCTATAATCAGTAAGTCATCAACATATACAAAAATAATAATTGAATGACCATCATACTTCTGTATATACAGATTTGGATCTGATTTACACCTTTGGAAGTTTTGTGAGAGAAGGAAGGAATCCATCTTGGAATACCACTCTCTTGGGGCCTGTTTTAACCCGTACAGTGACTTCTTTAGCTTGCAAACCAAATAAGGATCATAAATGTAGCCCTAAGGATGCTTCATGTATATCTCTTCATGAATATATCCATGTATAAAAGAATACTTAACATCCATATGATGCACTTGCTAGTGCTTAGATGCAGAAATTGCCAAAACTAGGCGGATGGGGTCCATTTTTGTAACCGGTGCAAAAGTCTCATGGTAGTCCACACCTTGGACCTGGGAGAAAACTTTTGCTACCATAATTTCCTTATATTTTCAGGTACTTCCATCAGCAGCAACATTATTCTGAAACAACCACTTGCATTGAACCAATTTCCTCCCTGGAAGAAGAGAAACTAGCTCCCAAGTAGTGTTTTCTGGAGAGAATTCATCTCTTCATCCATGGCAACTTGCCATCTTGTATATTTCCAAGAATGGTAGTAAGAATTAGGGTCTGGAGTTATCATTAAATAACAATATTTGGACAGCAAATAATTAGGACAAGAGAGCGCAATACCTACTCTTTGGAAATTGGACCGGGTTCTCCTTGGATTATCCGGATTTCCAATGTTATCTCCTGCGGAGGAGAGTGTCTGTCGGGCCCAAGTTGGGAGATGATTTTGTACCTCAGGTTCTGATTCAGAATCTGATGTTTGATGTTAACTGATATCAGAAATCATAGGATCCAAATCAGGGTCATCACCCCCAATTACATCATCCAATTATTCAGTAGAATAGAAAGGAAATTCAACAGTTTTCTCCTTCACTAGTTCTACCTCCTGAAGAGGCTCATCGAACTTGACACTCCTTTCAATGATGATCTGTTTTGTTTTGATATCCAACAGCTTGAAACATTTTGATTCATCAGGATGTCCAATAAACAGAGATTCTATGCTTTGTGGTTGCAAAGCCCTTCTTTTATCAAGTGGAATTTGGGCCCATGCAGTGGACCCAAACACCTACAGTTTCGACACATCTGGATTGTGTCCAAAGTATGCCTCTAAATGGGTTTTCCCTTTCATGGATGAGTGTGGAACTATATTCTGAATATATTCTGCAGCATGCATGGCTTCATCCCACAAATTTGCAGCCAACTTCTTTGATTCCAACATAGAGGTGGTCATCTGCTTCAGAGATTGATTCTTCCTCTCTGCTACACCGTTTTGCTGGGGAGTGCAGGGGACTGAATGATGGATATGAATACCAGTTTGGGAACATATATGTAGTAACTCATTACTTAAATACTCCCTACCATTATCATATCTCAATATCTTTATCTTTTGTCCAAATGCATTCTCAATGAAGGCCTTCAATTCAGTGATTTTTTCCAAGACTTCCGACTTCTTTTTGATAAAAAAGACCCATGTGTATCTGGAAAATTCATCAATGAAAGTTAGAATGTACCTTTATCAATTCATGGATATGATAGGAATGGGACCAATGATATCAGAATGTATCGGTCCCAAGATGCATGATACTCGGCTTGCCTTCCCCTGATCGAACTTATGCTCAGGGTGCTTTCCAACAACACAGCCCTTGCAAATTCCAGTGGTAGCTTTGATAACTAGGAGGCCTTCAACCATATAATTCTTCTCTAATTGCTGCAAGTATTTTAATTTCATATGGCTGAACCTCTCATGCCATATTCTACTAACTTCATTTCCATGAGTCAGCAATGCGATGGGCTTTGCATCCGCCACAAAATGGGAGAACTTGTAGGATTTTGCATGATGGTTTGCAAGGCCTTTTGCTACAAGTTTTTTGGATGGAAGTTCTGTGATATATACATCATCTAGGCTAAAGGAGACTCTCTTGGGCACTCCCGTATGTGTCATTTGACAAAAACTTAGGAGGTTTGATGCAAGAGATGGTACACACAGAACATTGGAGAAATAACCATGCTCAAGATCTACAGTACCTTATCCTTTGGATATGATTTTGGAGTCATCTCCCATGTGTATGGGAATAGATTTTCTGGTCTCCAAAGATGAGAAGGAGTCTCTTTTAGCCATCATGTGGTTTGAAGCTCCAGAATCTATCAAGAGTGCTTTGGACTTTGAAGTGCTTGCCATGAGGGCATGACCTCTTTCATGCTGTGGTTCCCGATCTTGCTAATCTCTCCTTTGAAATATTTCCAAAAGATTGATGTGATTTTTCTCAATAAGAGAAGTAGCTTCATCAAGTTTCTTTTTCATGCAGGTATGTTTAGGGTGGAAGCCCTTCCCATAGTATGAACACTTGACTTTTTCCTTCCCATGATGCCCTTTTCCTTTGTTCTTCTTCGAGCCGGAAGGCTTTTCATGCTGTTGGTTTTCAAATTTAGGCTTAGGAGCTTCAAATTTGGTTTTTGGGTTCTTCTAGTGCTTTCCTTTACCCTTTAGATATTTCATCCCTAATACATAGAGATCTTGATCACAGGAAGATCTGATGATCCTCATTTGGACAAGCTTATCATGTTCACTTGTTAGGGACTCAATGAAGGAATTGAGTGAAGGCATCTTCCATCCAAGGGTTGTGATCTTCCCCGCATAGAATGTAGAGACAAACACTAAATAATCAGCTCCAATTTTGGAGAGTATGGTGAGGCTGAGCTGATCATCCTCCTTCTCCACCTTACATTGTTTCAACAGTAAGACAATGTGTTTGAACTTTGTGAAAAAATCATTTAAGGTCTTGAAATTGGAAGGCTGGAGAGACATCAACTTGTTTTCAAGCTGGTATACTCTCAAATCATCTTGTTTTCCATACAGGGTTTCCAATTTGTCCCAATTTTCCTTTAGAGTCTTCAATCCTGAGAGATGGAAAAGAAGATCCCGAGAAACAGAGAGGCATGAGAATCCAAATGCTTCATCTTTCTTGTTCAAGAATCTAGCTTTGTCTGTCATAAAAGCAGGCTCTTCTTCAGTTTCCATAGTGACCCTATAGAGTCCTCTAGCATGTAATTGGATCTCCATGTCTCCTTTCCATGAATGGAAATTGAACGGAGTCAAGAGTTCTATTGAAGAAGCCATTTCAAACTGCTGGAGCGAATGCTTTCACCTGTTAAAACTTGCAAATCACAAAAAAAGGGGCACCGTAAGGTCGTACAACCTGCACATTTTAGGATTTCATCACACCCAGCATAGTTGATCAAGCAAGCTTGATAAAAAATTCCTTTACTTGGGGTATTAAGTGGCAAGCCTTGGCTTCTGGTGCAGTGCTGGAATTTTGAGATTTTGCTCAATTTTTCATGCAAGATCTATCAAAAACCTTGTTTTTGAGAGATCTGAGCTTCATCCCGTCGTGAGATATGATACCATATTAATTTTTCACAGTGGTCTAGGAACTGAAAACACAGTGTCACAAAGAATACAGACAAATATGCATAAAATTGGCAAAATGGTGCTGCAATGGGAGTAGCAGCTTTGTATAATCAATGAATAATACAATACAATGATCATGCAAGATGCATGCATGCCAAGATAATTCGAATTCCCAAGGAGGTCATTTGAATTGAATGAATGGGTGTATCTTAACTGACTATAAGCCACAGTAAACACACTAGTTAACCAATTGATCAAGTTCCAATTACCTCAACTGAGTCCTAAACATGGATAATTTTAGGGGCAAATTTTAGCCCAATGGGCTATTTTTTCATGTTTTCTCCTAAAAAAGATTTGCCATTTTGCATTTTTTGAAGCTCTGTTTCGCCCAATTTCAATGGGTTAAAATTTTTTCACCCTAAAAATCGCCAAATTATTATATAAATGAAATAAAATCCTTAGAAATTAAAATATTTTTTGAAAAATATCGCTAATCATTTTATAGTTGGCATTTTAAGAATTGGTAATATTTGCCAATATTTATACACTTTTAAATAAGTATGGTTCCTTAAAATCATTCTTGGTCCTAAATGAAGTTAGAGTGTAATGAATGATCAAGTCTAACTGAAAGTAGCTCAGACACATGTTATTTCATGCTAACCAACAAGTGGTAGCACATCATTAACTCCAATGAACCTCGATGAGGTTAACTGAAGTCAAACTGGCCATCAATGGTGGTTGGAGGCACCCATGTTGACTCCAGTTCATTAAATATTAATAAAATAATCAATATAATGAATGGAGGTGCCTTCACCACTCAGATTAACTGATTGTAACCATCACTTAGCAATTAGGTGCATTTATGACACTCAGATCACTCCCGGAGTGCTCCACTTAGCCTCCCCAAATTAAGGAGAAGGCTTAGTTGGCCTCCTTGACTGAAGGTAGGCATGGGTGTGCTCATGCTGATTTCATACAATGCTCCTCTGATGCCAATTAAGTCAATAAAACTTAGGATAGTGGTTTAACAAGGCCAAATTGACCAAATTAAGTGTGCATGGTGGGTAAATGTCTCCAACAATTCCAAGGACGAGGAACAGACCTAAGCATAATGCAAGGAACATGAGAAAGATAAAGACAATCGGGGAATGTCTCCTCAAGGAAAAAGGTGTCAAGTTGCAAAGGTTAAAAGGTACAAGGCTGAGAAATGATGAGAGCAGAGATGAAGGCTTATACAACGAGCTAAAAGCATGGAAGCCAACATCAGGCTCATAAGCGTGAGCTGGCTACATGCAAATGTAGTTACATATTGAACAAGAAAGAGGGGCCATTAAACAATTATGAATCCAACTATAAATCTGTCTCCAAGAAACAACAACATCAGAATCATATTCAAAAGAAAAGATTCAATGCATGTCACTTTCACAGAAACACATGCAACTTTTCTATCTTCTACATAAGTTGTAGTCAAGGCAGAATCAACTAAAGGGGAATCTATAGTGCTAAGGACCAAGGGTTTATAATCAATAAGATCAACCTCAGAAGAAAAGAAAAAATCAACAAGGGAGATAGATTTTGGAGGAAAAAAATCAGTATCACAGGAGTTGAAAAATTCATAAGAAAACTCAAACTCATCAAGATCATTAACTTGCTGTGCGATGGGAGAGTCCAAAGACTCAACCAAGAAAACACAGGAGGATCGATCATCAGACCGATTAGGATTATAAATAAAGTCAGGCTTATATTTAGCCACAACTGAACTAACATCCATAAGAAGGTCATAATATATCAAAGACTCTAGAAAGACTTCATCAGAAGGAAGTAGACCATCTCAAATAGGACACATGTCTAGACATTCAAATGGATCGACAGAGTGGAGAGTGGGCTCCACAGTCTGTATAGGATAGGTCACTTGGTCAACTACTGGGACCAAGTTCCAAGAAGGTAAACATGAACACAGAGGCTTCTTTTCAGTGGAAATTGAACATGAGGGACATGAGGCCACATAGCTCACCCATGGCGGGGTAGTGTCTATCGAGACACTGGGTATCAATAAAGGAAAAACTTGGTCTCTAGTTGGATTAGGAGAGAGATCAAGAAAATCCAACTGATCAATAGTGACAATGCCTTCGTTATGATTAAAGTACATCACACGAAAGAACATTGACACCACAACTTGCAAGGCATAAACCTAATCATGCCCAAGGAGCATATTGAATTCCAAGGTGTCTTCTATCACCATGAAATCAACTAAGATCATATTCCCACCCAAAGTAATAGATGTTTGAGCAATAATTTCCAAGTCTATAGTAGTTATTCTATCAAAATACAGTAACTGACTATCATTTGACACAAAGCTGGGAGATCCCATGCCTCTCCAAGAACGTGCACACAAAATACTAACTGAGGCTCCTTTATCAACAATACAACGAGCAACAATATACTTCCCAATTTTGACCTTTATCTGGAAAGGTGCATCAAAAGGAAGGAATAAATCAACTAGGATATACCAATCAAAGGAAGCAATCCAAGAGCTTGGTAGGGGTTTAGACAAAGCGATTTTAGTTCCCCCTTATTTAGTAAGTTATGAAATGGAAGTGAAGAAAATGTGACTAGCAGACACTTCACTCTCCAAAAGAAGAGTGGGATTGATCGACAATGGAATCTATTCAACCGCTTCGTGAAAGTCACTCTCTAAAGGGAGAATGGGATTGACCAAAGATGACAGTGGTTCAATCACATAAGTATCACTCTCGGAAAGAATAGTGGGGTGTGCCAAATACTGGGAATGTTCAACTACTAAATCAATTGAAGGTTGAGTAGGATGTTTAGAATATTCATTTTGTTGAAGAACAACATGGCCTTGAGACCAAACTCTTCATACATCCACGATGGTAGGGAATTGATGAGTAAGGTGGTCTCCCTCGCAAATCTTACAAGGGAACTTGAGCTTGCATTTTGAATGATTATTCTTTTCAACAGTGTCAACATGACTCAAAGTGGCTGACTATTTTCCCTCAACATGACCTACAAAGGCTGAGAGTTTCCCTCCAGTATGACCTACATAGGTTGAGAGACTGGGTCCAAGATGACCTACAGAGGTTGGATGAGTTCCACTAGCATGACCTGTAGAGGCTGAGTGGTTAGGATCAACATGATTCATAGAGGTTGAGTGTGTGCCCCCAGCATGACTTGCAGAGGCTGGGTGGTTGGGTCCAACATGACCTGCAGAGGTTGGGCGAGGTTTCCTAGCATGACCTGGGTGGTTGGGTTCAACTTGACTTGCAGAAGTTGAATGGGTGCCCCATTTCTTTTGAGTCTTCATCCTATTCTTCCTTCTTTTACTCCTTTTAGACCGTCAGTTACTAGTATTTGTACTTTCACCACATGAGGTAGAAGGAGGAGGAGAAGCCGCTACAGGTGAAGTGGAAGCAATGTTTTCATGCCCTTGATATAAGGTGATTTATTGAGAAGCATCAGGAGCATTCGGGATAGTTGAAGTGGAAACCAACCACACCTGTAGCCCTATGCTAAATCCAGGTAGATTCAAGGTGGCCATAAAAGGAACACCAACATTTCAGAGAGAGGAAAAGTACAAGGAGCTCCCAGCATGGGGATCACCTTGTTAGTGCTTGCAAGGGTGTTAGCCATCGTTTCAAACAAAAAGAAAAATTCTGAGGTCGACAGGAAACCAACAGTACAAAGAAAACACCACTAGCAGAAAATACCTAAGTATCAAACCAGGTAAACAGAGGTACATTCCAAAGGAAAGATTGGGATGGTTAGGGACCAAAAAAAACCAGTGAAGGTTGGAGAGTATTTACTTTGCATCTCGTGAAGAGTTTTTTGGGTGCAAGAATTGGAATCACCCAACCACCCTTCCAAATTTTCAAATGAGGTTACCTTCCAAGTATACCCTAGAAGCAATGGAAATATCCTTCCACTGCCACCTGTGTAAGATCCTGGCAGACAAGATACTAGGGCTACCAAAATCGCAGAGAAAGTCCAGTAGAAAATTCATCATTCTATTTGATGCACATGGGAAGGGTAGCTAATCCTGAAACCTAAATAGTACCAAGCACCACACGGGTCCAGAAGGAGGTACTGAGTAAGTCCCCAAACATGAAACATCTCTGGTGTATGCTTTATTGAAAGGAGAAGGGGGATCTCCAACAACTCAGTATCACACGACCTCATGCTTGACTCCTGTGTGAGAGGATATTTCCGGTGTCTTTCTCAATGAAGTTGGATTTCCTAAAAGATAGGCCACTATGTTTGAGTATGAAGTTTTGGGCAGTTACAATATCCCTAACCAGAAACACTAGCCTAAATTAGTGTGTGTCTTCCCTAGAAACAAACAATTACTGATAAATTTTAGTTATTAAATGTTCATTTTAAAGGGATGTTGATTACTCAAAGGGTGGCGAAGGTGAAACTTGTTGGCAAATCTGATTATATAGCTTTCATTGATCTGAAAGGTGTTCATGAATGAAAAAAGAATAATCGGTGGATATGATGGCATGACAAACTTAGTGAAAGACTAAGGTAGATATGACATGGCATGGCATGGCATAGTTGAGGATGTGGCATGACACATATGATGACATGGAATATGATGGTTTCCTAATGATGATAAAAGACCAAGGTAGTGATGGAAAAGTTGCTTATGATTTACAAAAGATACCATGGTAGATTTAACACAGAGTTACCGCAACATAAGTCAAAGAAAAGATGAAATGGCATGAAGATGAGGTGGAATAGACGAAGTTAGTGATGACATGGCATGATGAAGAGGTGGAATAATTAGTTGCATGAGATCCGATGAATGAGGATCATTTTTTGTATAATCCTCAAAGACAGAATGCAGATATGCATTAGTTCTAGAATGGACGGTTAGGAAGCATCCCACAATAGATCTGACTGTGAAGATCAAGTTTACATAAGCTAGGCGGGAAAGCCAGAGTTCTGCATTAGTTTTAGAATGAATAGTTATGAATAATCCCACATAAGATCCGACGGTTAGGAAGCATCCTGCAAAATATCAAGATCGAATGGTCAAGGATAAATCTGTAAGGAAATCAACGGTCCAGGAAAATGTAGAAACAAAGCTGTGGAATTCCAAAATAGGTAAGTGTGATTCCGCATCCTGCAATCTGCAAGATCAATGGTTAGGAAATAATCTGCAAAAGATCAATGGTGCAGAATAAAAATTGCATAAAGGAGCTTGCGAAAAGCCAAAATGTTACCGCATCCCACATCCTGCAATTTGGAAAGATCAAACGATTGAAGTTAGTTTCACTAAAAACAGATCAATGACGTGGAAAGAAAATTGCGTAAAGAATCTTGTAGAAAGGAGTTTGTGGAAAGGAAAAAGCGGATAGTCGACATCCCACATCTTGCAATCTAGAGATCAATGGTTGGAAAAACGACCGACGAAGATCAACGGTGGGGAATCGTTGATGAGGAAATATTGGTGTGAAAAGACGATTTTGTGGCCGAAATTGATGGTTAGATTGATGGTCTAGATTGACTTAGAGATAATATCAATGAATTTGATTGGATCAGGAAGTTGATCCCGCCGAAAGAAGTTTGACAATGCCGAAGCACTTGCAAATGTTGGACAGAGGTACAGAAATGGTTTCCAAGCTGCGGTAACGATCTTTGAGGTGGAGTATCAATGGAAGAATGTGAAAGGACATTTTGAAAGGTGTGATCTTAAGATCTGAAAGGGTGCAATAGTGAAAGGTGTGTTTGTTCTGTTTGAAGAGATGTCACTATTGAAAGAAGCTTAAACATTGAGAAGTATTTAAGAAGCGGCCTGAGTAAGAAGGAATGTGTCTTTGTATTTTGAATTGCAATGATCAAAATCAGAGACCAGTGGGTGTGACATAATTCAGTAGAAGAGAAATCATGAGAAACATATTAGGGTGGCAGGGTGACGCTAGGGAAGGCAACATGCCTATAGGGGGTTGTTTCCTCCTTTCACTTGTAGCTAATAAACTAGGGGGTCGTAGCCTCCTTCCAATTGGGATTGGTAAATAGGGTGTTGTAGCATCCTTTCAGTCGCAGTTGATAAACCAGGGGGTCGTAGCCTCCTTCCAATTGGCATTGGTAAATAGGGTGTTTTAGCATCCTTTCAGTCGTAGCTGATAAACCAGGGGGTCGAAGCCTCCTTCCAATTGGTATTGGTAAACATGGTGTAATACCATCCTTATCTATAGTAGTAGGAAAAACTATTTGTAAATAAAATTTTTGCAGTAATAGGATGTATTGGTGGTTTACCCTATTTGGCTTCCACGTTAAAATTGTGTTATGTGTATTCTTGTTGTTATGTGTTTCTAATGATATATTTAAAAGTGGTTAAAATAGTAAAAATATAACAATACTGATTCACCCCCCCTCTCAGTATTTACCAATAAACCAACAATTGGTATCCGAGCGGGTTCCTTCAACATAGTTTAACTACTAGAAGGTAGATCCTTTATATAACCAATATGGACCAGCAAGAAGGAATGGCCACTAACAGACCTCCACTATTTACAGGAGAAGACTATGCATATTGGAGTGTCAGAATGAGATGTCATCTGATGTCCCTGTGATGGAAGGTTTGGGAAGCAACTGAAACAGAACATAACATAGGAAACTAGTACCCTATAGACACAGTAGAACTAGGCCAATATGAAGGCAATGCCAAAGCCCTTAATGCATCTTGAGTGGCTTAACAAAGATTGTGTTTACTAAGGTTATGCAATGCACTTTTTCCAAAAAATCCTGGGATAAATTGAAGATTATCTATGAAGGAGCATCTAAGGTCAAAGAATCCAAACTGTAGACATATAAAGTTCAATTTGAAAGCCTCAAAATGAGAGAAGAAGAGAATATTGGGGAATACCTTCTTCATGTAGATGAGGTGGTTAAAGCTATTAGAGGTATTGGGGGAAAATTGAAATAAAAAGAAGTGGTAAGCAAGATACTAAGAACATTTCCAATGAGATATGACTCAAAGGTTTCCACCCTAGAGGAATGAGATGACCTTAAAACACAGGGTATTCACTTAATGAAACCATGACATAGCACGTTCATTCGTGGCATATGAAACAATACCCCTAATTTCAATAAATATTTGAAAATACCTCCCAAAATCATTTTTTTAACCCCCTCCCAATATGCCTTCCCAAATTTAAAAAACCCCTATTTTCACTATATATTGTATGTATCCATTTTTCCATTTACATTTTTTATACCCCTTTATATATCTACCTAGTATATTGACATGATACCCCTCTTATGACCCCCCATGCATTCTACAATGCACCTTGCTTCTTTTGATTTATATTGTGGATGCACATTACTTCACCCACAATGCAATTAATCAACCACATATCATTATGATTTGTGACATCTAATGGCATAATGAATAGATGGGAGATCACTCTGTGTATGTCACAAAATTTCTTGAAATTCTCAAGCAAGTCTTTTCCTAGCTTCCTTTCATCCTTTGGAACTTATTTAGAATTTGAACCTGGGTGAAAACTGTGATTCTTCTCTAAAATTGTTAAGCATGGAGATATGTTCTCCTTTCCATCAAATATTCCACGAGAATATCCATATCCTTTTCAATGCTTAGACACATCTATTTTCTTTTGGTTCAATTTCCTGCCAATGTTATCTTTCTACCCTTCAAACTTGTCTTCTTTGAGATAGCCTACCTTGCAAGGGGTGCTTCTTAACTGAGGCCTAGATGACCATTATTTCTTCTAAATCTAAGGGCTTGTCCTACTGGAAATTCTCTTTGTCATCATTTTGTCATTCTTTTTCTTAAATCTTGCTTGCGATTTCGAGCTATATTAAAGAAATTTAGTGGAGACAACCCTTCCTTTTTTTTCTCTTCTCAGAACTCCCTTCTCGAGGACCGTTCCTTGTCTCTACCTTATTGGAAATTCTCATTGGTGTGTTTTTGTCACTTGATTTGTGTTGAATACCAATTACTTGGGATGGTGTCTCACAAGCATTTTGCAATTTCAATTCTGCTAGTTTTTGTGTAGGACGAGAGATTTCCTTCTCTAGCTCTCCAATTACCAAATAAATGCAATCATTTTTCACAAGGGTTTCATATTTACCTCCAATTTCTTTGTGTTCAATTGTAGAATCATTGTTTGCGGCAGCTACAAATATGGCAGGTCTTTTCCTTCATTACACACAGCAAGGGCCTCTCTCTTTGTTGTGGATGTTGGACCCTGCACTACAAGGAGAGTGTAACAAGTGATAGCTGTAGAATCAACATTGAATTCTCATTCTCCTGAGAGGAATTGATATCCTATCAAAACCCCAAATTTTCACAAAAATTTAAAATTTTGAAATAATGTAAAATGCGAGACTGCAGTTTATTAACAGTCAACGGTTAGCAAAAAGAGAAATAGTTAATAGATTAATTTGCATAAACTCAATTATGTTAACTTAGCAGTTATCTTATTAACACAATATTAAGTTTATCTTGCACATTAATTCTATATTTGGTTTACTGATGAGTTCTATTTATGACAGTAGGTGGAATCTGACTTTGAATTTTGGGGCTTACTTAGCATTTATGCTAACATAGATGGATTATTTGTTTCTTACAGGTTTACAGGTATAAATGATTGAGTATCATCTTTAAATTCATAACGCATCCTGCAATATTTCTATTTGCAATTAATAAGCTTATATTATAAGCTGCTGTAATCCCACCTACTTCCGTAAGGTAACACAGTTTTTTTTCTTCTGTTGCTATAGTAAACAAAGTTTAGATTATTGTATTTCTTCCTGTAGAATATGTAGCGACAATACTACTTTCTTTGTTTCTGAATGGTTTATTTTATCTGCTTGATATTCTTTATTTTCAAAATGCATACCCTAGCAATTCTATATTACATTTCTTGTATTTGGTTCTATCTAAGAACAACTTGCAGGGTTGGTGTTTCTCTTATCGAACCAATCTTTTCATCTTATGTTAACCTTAGTAATTTGGTAAGAATGTAAAACTATACTCCAAGTAATGAGAAACTGCCACAACGTCTAAGATAAGATCTCCTAGATCTGTATTTAAGTAAAACAGTTCATAGGAAAATGTTCTTACATTTCACTTCACCATTGCATAATTTTCTATCAAAACTTTGCTAGTTTCTATGATTTAAAAACATGCATAAACTATTTGTTTATCGACATACAATATTTTATTAGTTTTACAATTGCATAATACTGATGAACCTACTCAAACGACACTATGCAAATTACTCTAGTTGAAAACGGTGTAATCATTTACACCACCGTGAAGGGAACTGGAACTATTAGATAGTTATTCTTACACTGTTCACTAAACTGTTTATAAGACAAATATTTCATACTTATCTTAAAATACTATTGATGACAACTTAGTTATTACACAACATATATCCAAATGATGATATCTTTATATAAACTTTGATGAGTTGTAACCAATTCAAAAGAGGTTAATACCTATTTCTTTCTGCCATTGATAAAATCTTGAGCTTTAATGTATGTTATTGCAAGTCTCCTTCATCGTAGGGTTTAGTTTTCTTGCTTGTATGATGGTAATAGTATGGCTCCATGCTAATTGACTTCTTTTCTGCCTTTGCTTAGGCATACCCCACCTCTACTGATAGTTGTGGAAACACTAGAGTCTTGGCATATTCTTCCTCGATGAGAATGAGGGTTCGACTCTTCTTGATGCTGGTTGTGGTGTTATTGTTCGTCTAGGGCTCCATCATTTTCATTTCTAGTTAAAGGTGAGTAAAAATAATAATTTAGAGCTATTAATGTTTATTGTTTTATTTTACAAAAGGGTTTCTATTTTTAATTAACTTAGGTTCTTTATGATGCAGGTTGGCTCGTCTCCAAGGTTGGCCGTTGCACTGTATAGATGGCTTCACGAAGTGTTCACGGTAAGCTCCGATTTCAAATAGGGTTTCCTCTGCTTGTACAGACTCTTGCAGTTGGAGAAGGCCTCGGCCGTGTTGCACCCGGTATTAGGTTGCTGTCCTTCGTTTTTATAAATTTTATTTTGGTTTAAACCCTTGCTGTTCGCAAGGTGACTTCAGCTTTAAGCTATGACTTGTAAAGCTTCTCTCGTATTAGTGAAGAACTTACAGTTTGTAATTAATTGTTAAAACTTGTGTAAGCTCCATATATTAATATGCGTGCTTGGCTCCTAGCTAAGGTTTTGTGCTCTATTAAAGTTTTGACTCCTTCAGTATTCGGGCTTGTTAATATAATGTAAATATTTTTAAGACAGTCTGTCTTGAGCTTAAATTCGTTCTCCTTTATGTTTTTGTATTTTATCTGTGTAAATGAATTTAAATTGTTCTTTTAAATGTTTATATCAAAACAATAAGTATATTTTTTATCCTAGGTTACTACTGTATTGGATTTGCATATAAAAGAATTTTCTGCTCAGAAATATGAGCTAGGGTTTTTTACCCTATTTAACCTTTAAGATGATAATTTCAGTTTTGTTATTTAATTATATTTGATTACTGTCAAAAGAATTTAAGATTATTTTAGTGGCTCGAGGTATTCTATGTTAGGGTTTATGGAAATAATATTTGCTTCTTTCTTTAAAGATTCCTTCGGTTTGTTAAAAGAATTTTTTGATTTATAAACAATATTATTTATGTAATATTATTATCTGTATATAATATAAATACTTAAGCTTGTATTTGTGCATACACTTATTTTATAAAGACTATGACTAATTTGTATTATTTTAGTTCATTTAGTAGTATTATTTCGATTAACTTACTAAGAAATGAAATAAGGGTTACGACCCTGTCATTTTCCTTTACCTGTATAATTTGTCTGTAAAAGTTAAAGGACAGTTCCTCGTTAATAATACTTAAAGCATAGGTTACTAAAGTATCTTAGTTGTTTTTATTCTAAATAAAAGAATACCGTGAGAGCTAAATAAGTTCTTTATTAAGATATTCCTTATCTTGAATTAATTTGTCTGTAGAATTTAATTAGGTTATCAAACCCTACTTAGGGTTAGAATAGTTGCAAGTTAAGTTAGCTATTAATATTAGTAATAGATATAAACTAACAGAACCATACTTAAAACCTTGCTTAACATAAATAAATAAACATTATATCTGAGATGTTTCTATCTCCTCTATTTCAGGTTAGAAGTATAGTTTGTAGAAGAAAGTACTGTGTAAAAGAATAGCTTACCTACTTGAACACATTGCTATCAGTAAAGATATATGACTATTTCTTTTTCTAGAATTCTTAATATACAGTTTGGTTTTAACAATAACCTAACTAAGCAGATTAATATTCTTTTCTGGAAGCAACTATCTACAGAAAGAAAAGATTCCAACACTCTGAAAAACATAAGTAACTCTATTCATTTGAGATTTCTTTCCTATCCTTCATTTATTTTAAACCATACTTCCTGTGCTAGAGTACAGTCTGATCCATTTTAGACGTGGAAAAACACAGTTAGGATTATTTTTCATCAAATACATATTCAACATTCAAATAACTAAAGGGTTACTAGCTCTATCAGTTCACTACAAAACATGTAATAATTCATTAATCATTCATTCTCAGATATAAAATTTTAACACAGTAAATAAAAATACTGTAGAACCTGTTTAAAGATGGATGACAATAGCGTTGGGAGGCCATTCCTCCCTACCAATTCCTGGAGAGCACTCAAACAACGACTTCTCAGGACCCCCGAGCCTGTTCCTAGTCTCCTTGGCTGAGAACTGGTGGAGCAAGTAACAAAATACTAGTCCAATGAATCAGTATCAGTAGCAAGTTCCTTCAGCTGAATAGCTGTACTAGATCACTTTCTGCATTTTTACCCCTCAAACACCTTTCACAATTTTTCTTTCCAATGAAATCCTTTGAAGTACATTCACATGAATGGTTCCCTTCTTTGAATGAGCAGCCTCAGCTCTCTTCAATGGGATTTTTTATTAAGATTGCCTAGGTTTTTTTTGGGTTAGTTGTCATTAATTGAGCCACCTACTTTGATCCCACTTTCTTAGGGGATCATGACCCCAAATGTAGGAAGGTTTCCAATTGCAACATTGGAAGTCTTTGAGGATGCTGCCACTTGTCTATTTTCTCCCCACCCAGTCTCCTCCACCAACTTGACCAGTAACGCTCTTTTTAATAGCTCTCCCAAGCTATTGTCTCCACTTTTATTTATTTATAATTAAAATATTTAGAATTACATTCAATATCCTTGACTCTGCTGAGTCATCATTTACAACTTAGCATAAAATTTAACATAATGTCTTGGAATAAAATCAAATAAGATAATATTATTTTTCAAAATTGGGGCATGTGACATACACACCCCCTTAGAATATAACATCATCCTCGATGATATTTATTCTTCATCCTCAGAATTCCCCTGGAACAGAATTGGATATGCATCTCACATTTTACTTTCCAATTCCCAGGTGGCTTCCTTTGGACTAAGGTGCTTCCATTGCACCTTCACCTGTCCAATGGTGCGGTTATGAAGTGCAATCTCCCTCCTCCCGAGGATACAGTCCAGTTCCACTAGAAAATATCCTTCTGGTTCCACATGTACATCATTCCAATTAACAACATGAGTAGTATCATTAACATATTTCTTTAAAATGGAAATGTGAAAAACATTATGTACTCTTAAATTAGGTGGTAATGCTAATTGATAAGCTACTTGTCCAATCCTAGACAAAATTTCAAATGGGACACAGTAACGGCGTGCCAATTTTGCACAACTCCCCAATATTAGAGAGCTCTTTTTGGGCCTTACCTTGATGAACACATGTTCACCTACTTGAAACTCCTTTCGAGTTCTTTTTAAGTCTGCTTGACATTTTTGCTGATCCTGTGCCATTTTTAGATTTACCTGCACTTGTTTTACAATTTCTTCCATTTCTTTTAACAGTTATGGACCTAATACCAATCTATCTACTGGATTAATCCAAGAGATAGGAGTATTACATTTCGGTCCATATAAAATTTCAAAAGGACTAAATCTGGCTGATGTCTGATAATTATTATTATAAGCAAATTCTACTAGATGTAAATAGTCCTCCCATTTACTAGGATGGTCTTTCACATACATTCTTAATAGATCTTCTAATACTTGGTTTACCCTTTCAGTTTGTCCATCTGTTTGAGGATGGAAAGAAGTACTAAAATTTAAGGTAGTGTTTAACCCTTTAAACAAAGACTTCCAAAAGTTTCCTGTAAACTTAGGATCTCTATTTGAGATTATGACTTTTGGTACTCCATGCAATCGAAAAATCTGTTTTAGAAAAATATCAGCTATGTTAGCAGCTTTATAAGTAGTTTTAACAGGTATAAAGTGAGCTGATTTGCTTAATATATCAACTACTACCATGATAGAATCATTCTGATTTTGATTTCTAGGCAGCCCAGTAATAAAATCTAGACTAATTATCTCCCATTTCCAGCTAGGGATGGGTAATGGCTGAAGCAAACCAACTGGGTGTTGATGTTCAGTTTTTACCTGTTGACAATCCAAACATCTAGCAATATATTCTGCTACTTCAGTTCTCATATTTGGACAGAAATACTCTTTTCTTAACATGGTTATAGTCTTTTGATAACCTGGATGACCTGAATATGGTGTTTTATGAATTTCATCCAAAATTAACAACTTAACTTCAGGTATGTTAGGTACATACATTCTATCTTTATACAGTTAAAATTCTTTTTCATTTAAACTGTAACCTTTAATTAACTTTTCTGTGGGATTTTCTTTAGCTTTAGCTTGCAAACTCTGGTAAATTTCATCTTGTTCTATTCCTTCTTTAAGCTGTTCATCTTAGTCTGAAACATAGGTGCTGATAGGTGCTGCAAAATTCAGATTTGCATTCCTACTTAATGCATCAACAACTTTATTTTATTTACCTTTTATATGCTGAATTTCAAAATCATACTCACTTAAGAAAGCTAACCACCTAGCTTGTCTGGCATTTAGATTAGGCTGATCTAACAGATACTTCAATCCTTTATTATCAGTCATTAAAATAAATTTTCTGTCAATTAGATGATGTCGCCACATTTTTAAGGCATGTATTACAGCTGCTAATTCCAGATCATATGTTGCATAATTATTTTCGTGAACTTTTAACTTTCTAGACTCATAGGCAATAACATGCCTTTCTTGAGTCAGAACACTTCCTAAGCCATCGTTGCAGGCATCACTGCACACCACAAATTCTTTATTAGGATCAACTATTCTTAAAATAGGTGCACTGGTTAATAAAGTTTTTAACTTTTTAAAGATTTCTTCACATTTCTGATTCCAGTTGAACTTCTTTCCTTTCTTCTGCAAGGAAGTTAACGGATTTTCTATCCTCAAAAAACCTTCAATGAACCTTCGGTAGTAACTGGTAATGCCCATGAAAGATTGAACATTAGTCACATCCTTAGGAACCGGCCAATCTTTGATTGCCCTTATCTTTTGAGGATCTATGAAAATTCCTTCCTTGGTCACCACATGACCTAAATACTGAATCTTATCCTTGAAGAAATCACATTTACTAAACTTTGCGAAGAGTTGATGATCTCGCAACTCTTGCAACACAATTTTTAGATGTTCTTTATGTTCTTCAGTTTTTGAATAGATTAGAATGTCATCGATAAATACAACCACAAACTTATCTAAATACTTATGCATAAATTTTTTTATTAAACACATGAAGACAACTGGGGTATTAGTAAGCCCGAATGGGATTACGACAAATTCGTAATGACCATATCTAGTTCTGAAAGCTGTCTTAAAGATGTCTTCATCTTTAATCCTTCCTTGATGATATCCAGACCTTAAATCTATTTTTGAAAACATTGTGGCTCCTCGTAGTTGATCAAATAGATCATCTGTGCGGGGCAACGGATATCATTTTTTTGATGGTCATCTTATTTAACTAATGGTAATCTATGTAAAGTCGCATGATTCCATCCTTCTTCTTAACGAAGATGACAGGTGCCCCCCATGGAGACACACTTGGTTGAATATACTTTTTATCAATTAATTCTTTTAATTGAGATTCTAATTCATTAAGTTCGAGTATGTTCATTCGATAAGGAGCCTTTGAGCTAGCAACTGCACCCGGTACCAGTTCAATGGTGAAATCCAATTCCCTTTTTGGAGGTAATCCCAAAATCTCTTCTAGGAATACATCAACATATTCTCTTAAGACTGGTATGTCTTCCACTTTTAACTTGTCTGTTTTAATTAAACTTTCCTCATCAGTTATTGTTACTGCATAAGCTTTACATCCCTTTCTAACAACTCTCTTAAGCTGTAGGGCAGAAATATTCCTTATGGTGTTTTTTCTAGGGATTCCTTTAACACTTCTGGTTTTTCATCACTGTTTAAGCATGTGAAAGTTTTATCATAATAGTTTAGAATTACTCTATGTTGTTCTAACCAGTCCATACCAATCAGAAAATCATAAGAACCAAGGGGAAAAACATTAATCTTGACAACAATTTCAAAATTATCCATAACTATTGCACATTCTTTAACAAAACAAGTTACCCTTCTTTTAGCACCAGTGGCTAACTGAACTAACCATGAATTCTCAAAATTTTCAACAGATAACTTACATTTTTCTACTATTTGATGTGCAATATAACTGAGACTAGCTCCTGGATCAATCAAAATAGTTACAGGGGTCTGTTTTATCATACCTTCTACTTCCACCATGGAATTCTGATATTCAGCTTATTGATTCTCCAAAGCTGCGTTAATTCTGGGCATGGTCCTTGCTAGTTCCCCAATGGTCATCTTCTCCTGTATGGTATGAATATTGCTAACAATCTTCTTTTGGTTTGGACAGACTGAAGCATAGTGTGGGCCATTACACTCCCAGCACTTGATAGGCTCTTTGCGCTCAAAGTTCTTGGTAAAGTTTCCATGATTATTTGCAAATTCCTTACCTTTAAAATTACTCTGATTGTTGGGTGTATTGCTCTTGTTTCCTTGGAAATTCTTGTTATTAGAATAATTTTTGGCCTTATTGTTTTTGAAATTTCTGTTAGGCACAAAATCCTTCTTCTTTTGTTCAAACTGATTATTATTTTTCTTAGCTTTCCAGTTGGCCAAGTTTTCTTTCTTCCGATTCTGCTCAAAACAGAAGTTATCTTTTCTCATAGCTTCCTCCAAGGTCTTTGGGTTATCATATTCAATTCTATATTTAATATGATACGGTAGACAACTAAGGAATCGTTGTACCTTTGGCTTCTCATATACAAGGTATGGTACATACCTAAGCAGACTTAAGAACTTGCTGTTCAGATCCTTCATTGTCATTGATCCTAACTTCAGCTCATAAAAATCTTTGGCTCTCTCCTCATAATATTGTTCAGACAAGAATTTCTTTTTGAAATACCTTTTAAAGGTACTCCAATTTACATTTTTCTCTTTTATTCCCTTAACTCTTTTCAAATCCTGCCACCAAATGTTAGCCTTTCTTGAGAGGTTATATATAGCCATTCTAGCCTTTAACTGGTTAGAATAGTTATATATTTGGAAGTACTTCTTCATCCCAGATAACTAGGATTCAACTTCCTCCCCCTTCTCAGTCTCTCCATTAAAGGTTGGTGGTTTTATCTTTTTGAATTCTCTGAAAATCTCCTCATAAGGTTTGCATTTCCTCTTTTTAGTATACTGATGATCATCACTACTGTCACTGGTAGTATGATAGTTTCGTTGTTCATCAAACACTTCAGAAGACGAACTACTTTCAGTTTTAGTATGTTTCATATTTTTAGATTTACGTTGATGACTGGTATCTTCTGATTCAGTTCTTCTACCCCTAACCTCAGTTTGATACTTCTCAGTTAGGATCTGATTAAGCTCTTCTTGAGCCCTCAGAATCCTTTCATTTTCTCGCTTTACAGACTCCATTTCAGTTTTTAGGTCCTTTACAGCTTGTAACAATTCTGAGGAATTGGTAGTTAAATCCTTTGGTATAGGAACTCTTGGTAGATTTGTTGTTTCAGTAACTGGAGGATCCTCCTCTGCATACTCTTCTAGCCTTTCCATAGCTGCCTGTTTAACTTCAAAAAACAATTCTTTGTTTAATAACATTTAAAAGAAGAAAAATACATCAGCATAATAATTCCGTTTACTGTTTCCTAAAAGCTATTTGGGCTTCATCAAGGCCTAGTGTTTGAACCTTGCGCTCTGATACCACATGTCAAAACCCCAATTTTTCACAAAAAATTTAAATTTTTGAAATAACGTAAAATGTTGAGACTGCAGTTTATTAATAGTTAATGGTTAGCAAAAAGAGAAACAGTTAATAGATTAATTTGCATAAACTCAACTATGTTAACTCAACAGTTTTCTTATTAACACAATCTTAATTTTATCTTGCGCATTAATTCTATATTTGGTTTACTGATGGGTTCTATTTATGACAGTAGGTGGAATATGACTTTGAATTTTGGGGCTTACTTAGCATTTATGCTAACGTAGATGGATTATTTGTTCTTACAGGTTTACATGTATAAATGACTGAGTATCATCTTTAAATTCATAATGCATCTTGCAATATTTCTATTTGCAATTAATAAGCTCAGATTATAAGCTGCTGTAATCCCACCTACTTCCGTAAGGTAACACAGTTTGTTTTCTTCTGTTGCTATAGTAAACGAAGTTTAGATGATTGTATTTTTTCCTGTAGAAATGTAGCGACAATACTACTTTCTTTGGTTCTAAACGGTTTATTTTATCTGCTTGATATTCTTTATTTTCAAAATGCATACCCTAGAAATTCTATATTACATTTCTTGTATTTGGTTCTATCTAAGAACAACTTCCAGGGTTGTTGTTTCTCTTATTGAACCAATCTTTTCATCTTATGTTAACCTTAGTAATTTGGTAAGAATGTAAAACTATACTCCAAGTAATGAGAAACTGCCACAACGTCTAAGATAAGATCTCATGGATCTGTATTTAAGTAAAAGAGTTCATAGAAAAATGTTCTTACATTTCACTTTGCCATTGCATAATTTTCTATAAAAAATTTGCTAGTTTCTAAGATTTAAAAACGTGCATAAACTATTTGTTTATCAACATAAAATATTTTATTAGTGTTTCAATTGCATAATACTGATGAACCTACTTAAACGACACTATGCAAATTACTGTAGTTGAAAACTGTGTAATCATTTACACCACCATGAAGGGAACTAGAACTATTAGATAGTTATTCTTACACTATTCACTAAACTGTTTATAAGACAAATATTTCATACTTATCTTAAAATACTATTGATGACAACTTAGTTATTACACAACCTATGTCCAGATGATGATATCTTTATATAAACTTTGATGAGTTGTAACCAATTCAAAAGAGGTTAATACCTATATAGGGATTATTCATATTACTATGATAAATGTTTATATAACCTTTTAATATCTCCATAAGTCGATTATTAGTGCAAACTTATAATAGAGAATACACGATTCTCATGAGATTACTAATATAATCTCGTATCATTGCTTATCAATAAAATATGTAAGATTTCTTTTGGGGTCACAAGGATATAAGGTTATGATTTGTGTTAAGTCAATGTTATAATAACGTTGCAACCCATGCCAAAATGAGCTATGCACCAAGCGTTTAACGATTATAGTAATATGTGAATCCCATGCAAACTATAGAGATCATATGCTTATGATGAAATCATTGGGTGATTAAATGATTGTTATGAAAACATAGGTGACTATGGAAAGTCGACCGACTACATGATTATATTGATGCAGCCACGTGGAAGTTTCTTGGCCATGCACTGGTTGCTTATATAGTTGTCAAACCTAATCTTTGGCTCATTCGATCTCTGACATTCGCGTTGGCCCTGTGGGCTGCTCTGCAAGCTCCCATGGCGGCCGTGAGTTGCAGAGACTCCCTCGCTGGTGTTTGTCATGTCTTAATCCCTTGAGTTGGGTTCTATCATTCGCCTTCACTGTAATTTCTTTCTTTGGTTAGAGTTCATTGCTTCCCCTTGCACATGGCTTACAGCCCACTTGAAAACTCCTTTTTGTTGCTCCTCTGTCGTGGTCTTCCATTGATAAAAGCTTGAGATTTAATGTATGTTATTGCAAGGCTCCTTTGTCGTAGGGTTTAGATTTCTTGCTTGTATGCTGGTAACAGTCCAGCTTCACGCTAATTGACTTCTTTATTGCCTTTGATCAGGCATACCCCACCTCTACTAATAGGTGTGCAAACACCAGAGTCTTGGCGTCTTCTTCCTCGACGAGAATGAGGGTTCGGCTCTTCTTGATGTTGGTTGTGGTGTTACTGTTCGTCCGGGGCTGCATCGTTTTCACTTCCAGTTAAAGGTGAGTAAAAATAATAATTTAGAGCTATTACTGTTTATTGTTTTATTTTACATAAGGGTTTCTACTTTTAATTAACTTAAGTTCTTTATGATGTAGGTCGGCTCGTCTCCAACGTTGGCCGTTGCACTGTATATATGGCTTCACGAAGCGTTCACGGTAAGCTCCGGTTTCAAATAGGGTTTCCTTTGCTTGTACAGATTCTTGCAGTTGGAGAAGGTCTCGGCTGTGTTGCACCTAGTATTGGGTTGTTGTCCTTTGTTTTTATAAATTTTATTTTGGTTTAAACCCTTGCTGTTCGCAAGGTGACTTCAGATTTAAGCTATGCCTTGTAAAGCTGCTCTCGTATTAGTGAAGAACTTACAATTTGTAATTAATTGTTAAAACTTGTGTAAGCTGCATATATTAATATGGGTGCTTAGCTCCTAGCTGAGGTTTTGTGCTCTGTTAAAGTTTTGACTCTCATTCAGTCTTTGGGCTTGTTAATATAATGTAAATATTTTTAAGACACTCTGTCTTGAGATTAAATTCGTTCTCCTTTATGTTTTTGTATTTTATCTATGTAAATGAATTTAATTTGTTCTTTTAAATGTTTATATAAAAAGAATAAGTATATTGTTTATCCTAGGTTACTACTGTATTGGATTTGCATATAAAAGAATACTGGTAGTTTTTTGCTCAGAAATATGAGCTAGGGTTTTTTACCCTATTTAACCTTTAAGATGATAATTTTGGTATTGTTATTTAATTATATTTGATTATTGTCAAAAGAATTTAAGATTATTTTCGTGGATCGAGGTATTCTAGGTTAGGGTTTATGGAAATAATCTTTGCTTCTTTCTTTAAAGATTCCTTCAGTTTGTTAAAAGAATTTTTTGATTTATAAACAATATTATTTATGAAATATTTTTATCTGTATATAATATAAATACTTAAGCTTGTATTTGTGCATACACTTACTTTATAAAGACTGTGACTAATTTGTATTATTTTAGTTCATTCAGTAGTATTATTTCGGTTAACTTACTAAGAAATGAAATAAGGGTTATGACCGTGTCATTTTCCTTTACCTGTATAATTTGTCTATAAAAGTTAAAGGACAGTTCCTCGTTAATAATACTTAAAGCATAGGTTACTAAAGTAACTTAGTTGTTTTTATTCTAAATAAAAGAATACTGTGAGAGCTAAATAAGTTCTTTATTAAGATATTCCTTATCTTGAATTAATTTGTCTTTAGAATTTAATTAGGTTATCAAACCCTAATTAGGGCTCTAATAGTTGTAGGTTAAGTTACCTATTAATATTAGTAATAGATATAAACTAACAGAACCATAATTAAACCCTTACTTAACATAAATAAATAAACATTATATCTGAGATGTTTCTATCTCCTTTATTTAAGGTTAGAAGTATAGTTTGTAAAAGAAAGTACTATGTAAAAGAATAGCTTACCTACTTGAACACATTGCTATCAGTAAAGTAATATGACTATTTCTTTTTCTAGCATTCTTAATACACAGTCTGGTTTTAACAATAACCTAACTAATCAGATTAATATTCTTTTCTGGAAGCAACTATCTACAGAAAGAAAAGATTCCAACACTCTGAAAAACATAAGTAACTCTATTCATTTCAAATTTCTTTCCTATCCTTCATTTATTTTAAACCATACTACCTATGCTAGAGTACAGTCTGATCCATTTCAGGCGCGGAAAAACACAGGTAGGATTATTTTTCATCAAATACAGATTCAACATTCAAATAACTAAAGGATTACTAGCTCTATCAGTTCACTACAAAACATGTAATCATTCATTCTCAGATATAAACTTTTAACACAGTAAATAAAAAGACTATAGAACCTATTTAAAACTGGATGGCAACATCGTTGGGAGGCCATTCCTCCCTACCAACTCCTGGAGAGTGCTCAAACAACGACTTCTCAGGACCCCCGAGCCTGTCCTTGGTCTCCTTGGCTGAGAACTGGTGGAGCAAGCAAAAAAATACTAGTCTAATGACTCAGTACTAACTCTGCACTCAGCAGCAAGATCTTTCAGCTGAATAGCTGTACTAGATCACTTTTTGCAGTTTTACCCCTCAAACACCTTCCACAAATTCCCTTCCCAATGAAATCCTTTGAAGTACATTCACCTGAATGGTTCCCTTCTTGGAATGATCAGCCTCAACTCTCTTCAATGGGCTTTTTTATTAATATTTCCTAGGTCTTTTTTGGGTTAGTTGTCATTAATTGAGCCACCTGCTCTCATCCCACTTTCTTAGGAGATCATGACCCCAAATGTAGGGAGGTTGCCACCTATAACATTGGAAGTGTTTGAGGATGTTGCCACTTGTCTATTTGCTCTCCACCCAGTCTTCTCCACCAACTTGACCAGTAACACTCTTTTTAACAGATCTCCCAAGCTGTTGTCTCCACTTTTATTTATTTATAATTAAAATATTCAGAATTACATTCAATATTGTTGACTCTGCTGAGTCATCATTTACAACTTAGCATAAAATTTAACATAATGTCTTGGAATAAAATAAAATAAGATAATATTATTTTGCAAAATTGGGGCATGTGACATATTCTCTCCCTTGCCTTGGAATTTACTACAAGATTAGTTACAGTAGGGGCATAAGACAGATATTTTCATTCGCATAGATATTTTCTTCCTGCCTCACCTACTTTTGTGGTCATTAGTCAGACATTAATAAAATTATTTTATCTATTATGTCCCTCAAGAATTGGACTCCTCTGTTTGATCCCATGTAAGAAAGGGCTAAATCCAACATTTGAGGTCAAACCTCGTTATATTTCATTGGATTTGTGGTTAGAGAGGGATTTATCATTGATAGGTAGCAAGTTAGCAAGGATGTTGGACATAGATGAAAAAAACCCACTCTCCAGATAGAGCCTCCATAGCTAATATCTACGAGGAGATGGATCTGGGGATGGGATACCATAGGGTATTGTGGTCTAGGTGGGAAATAAGTATCACCATTAAGAGATTGATTGTGTAAATATCCCTTTAAAGTGAGCAATTTGGATATCTATATGGTAAAAAAATTCATGAGACTATAGGCTTCTTTGACCAAGAGATTTTTTTCAGCCCAAGTCTAGCAACTTGGCCCCGCACAAATGGCATGAATTTCAAAAGGTATGTAATGGTGTAAGTCTCATGACAAATTGGTAAATAGATACCCCTCAAAATTGGATCCTAAGTCAAATTAGGTCTACTCTTTGAGGTGCAACCCCTTTTGGCAGGTTTCTTTAAACACTCTAAACACACTAGAATGGAAAGGAAATTAAAAGTGTTGGAAAAATCAACTCTATTTTTCTCTCCAAATCCACACCAAGATTGATCTTCTATGCATAAAATGTTATTCACAAGAATACCTTGGTTTAAGAAGTAAGACATAACTAAGATTATTCGCAAGAATCCCTTGGTTTAAGAAGTACCCCTTTTAGTAAATTGGATTCACAATGTAAGCTTTTACATTAAATAGAACCCTAAAATGGTCATAAAGTCCCCAAAATATTGAATGTAAATATTTATATGCATATCATTGAACAGTAGAGCGAATTCAAAAGTTGAATAATTATGGTTTTACACAATACTTGACTTTGTATAAATTGTTAAATAAATAGGAAACAATACATGAATGTTCAATGTTCAATAATGGAAATAGAGTGTCGTTAAATTTAGCATTTTAGTAAATTTTAATATCAAACAAACATCTCAAATTCCTGAATGCTCTGCAACAGGAATGTAGGCCCATAACACTTGTGAATGATTTACAATAACCAAATTGGTCAGAATTGAGAAATATGGTAATTTTGAATCCTCTTTCATTTCAGACAATAACTTGCATATGCAGAGTCCATGTTTATCTTGAATTTTCACTGTTCATGTCTCTAATATACAATCTGGATACTGCTTGTATGATACTGTGAAAGAGAAAAGTGGAATAATTGAATTAACCTAGCTACAAGTTACATGTGGTGTATAGTCAGGCTATAAACTGCAATATCCATGTTGTATCATTTTATGGGCTTATGCAAACGCACATTCTTGAAATATATCTGGTCATGACAGTCTACTCGTAAGAAATATTTTGGAAAATAAAAAGAAAACAACTCCAGGATCCCTAATGTTTTGCAGATTGTGGCAAACTTCCTTGCAGTATATCCACATCTGGTTGAGGATTCTTTCTTGACTAGAACCGCTTTGTTTTTGGTAATAATTTACAAAAAGGAGGGAGACAAGAAAAGATAATATTGAAAGGCAAGATGCACCAGCAGAGCTACTATTAGCATACTGCAAAATGGAAAGGATAAGCCCAATTGTATGCTTAGCATAGTTATCACATATATAGGTTTTCAACTATCCAAATCCTCTAGATTCCAAACACCTACAACACCCCATATGTTGTAAGCTTGTAAAGCATAAACTACATTGCATTACATCAGAATACTGTAAACCCGTTGCATAGGAAATTATTAATACATGCCCTCAAACACTCAATTTTCTTCTGTTACATGTGGTATCCATCATTTCAGTTGCATCCCCCCTTCTTTGATAAAATCTAGATGAAAAGAGCCAACCAATGAAATGTCAGCTCAAAAACAATTTTTCTAGACAAAAACACCCTACATAGAATTGGAGAAAATAGTTTCTCCACCCTTGTATACTTGATATAATTGTTACAAAATAGTTTGTGACAAAATTGAAATATCCAATAGTCATAGTTGTTTAGTTTTACAATATCCACCTCAACAATATGTGGCAACGGTCTTCCTTTCTGCAACAAACTAGGTAGCCATTGAATTTAGAGTTGGAAGGGATTTTTACAAGAGTCACATAAATGAATTTTTTTCTTCTATTCTCATAAACAAACATAATTCCTGAAATGAGCACAAGTATAAAAAAATTACTTACGTTGCTATTCTTTTAATCAGGAAATGCATTGATCACATATCTCTGTTATAGCCACCCAATTATTTAATATAGTACATTTTAATGGGCCTGATTAGGAACACCCAGTGAGACAGGCCAATGCTTTGTTCAATAATTTCAGTTCCATGTTTACTTAACAAAAAAACTCCATCAAATGTCAATATTGGTTAATTATATGCACTCAACCAAATTTTGATGAAAAACTACCTGAAAAGTAAAACCGCACAACACATTAAAATCACACAACCACTAGCCAATTTCATTTTAAACTGACAAATAAAATAGTTATATAAAAAAATCCAGTCCCCGAAAAACAATAAATACAGATAGAAGAAATGCAAAATACAAGCAACTTTCACACCTTTAGTAAAACTTGGGAGGACCAGATATGAAATCAATTCCAACAGGTTGAGAAGGAGTCTTCAGAAGCTGATGTGACACATGTTATGCTAAATCCCCTTGACCGCTATATTTCCTTGGACTCTATCCATGCTCATATCTCATCACTCTACCCGTATTTTTACCCAATACATCACTTTATGCAACTATATGATTTTGGAATCATGGGGAAACTTCTGCAGTACGAACTATCTTTGCACCCCCATAAACATTAGGCCTAGGATCAAGATAGACACCAGAACAATTAGCTTGAAGCCCATTTACCAATCTTTCCATGTTTTCGAAATTCTCCTGCATATGCACTGTTGATTTTGCAGCTCCATTATCCTAGAATGGGATAGCACCATAACCTCCTGTTAAAGGAGTTGAAGAGCCTGAGCTTGACATTGGTGTTGATATAGGTGATGGAGACATCCCACCATATCTATGATGGGGAGATTATGGCTAGATCAATGGGCTTGTAGATGGAGATACTGGCAAGGATATGTTTCCTTTCACATAAAAATGGTCACTGCAGGAAAAACACTAGAGTCAAGAAGATAGTTTGTCTATTCCAGGAAGTTACTCCGAAGACTGATATGCAACCAGGATGGGCAGCTTCAATAAAACCAAAAGACTCGAGAAAAAGAACAAAACCTTGAAGGTTGATATGGTGACCATCCTTTTGAATGTAGTGCTGAATTGTCCATCTCTAGCGATGAGAGATTTATTGAATGTACACCACATTGTGTAGCATGCTGCATTAAAATTGAAATAGAACAACAATCAAAATCAATAACAAATTTTGATTAAACTGAAAATATTATATAGTCGTTATATTTCAAAATAACAACAAAGCAACTTTGGTTTTACTCTTTTTTTTCACTGCATTCCTATTCAGTACTAGCTATTAGTCACAATTTATGTTATGTATGTCACAAACATAATTCTTAGATACAACTCTTAGAAATCCCAGAGCAAACAAAATAATATATATGACATATATGCAACCAAATTTGAATCTCCCAAATAACCTAAAGATCATGAAAACATGGTTCTTCAGATGAAGATAGTGTGAAACAACTCCATTAGTATTAAATTCAACATAAGGTGGCAACCCTATTGCACATGTTCAACAGGGACAATAAAAACCCAGTTACCCAATTAACAAGGTCAACTAAAATTTCACCAAAGTGATGAAACTGAATGTTATGATGGAAGAATTTTGTAGCTTCTTTGTATCCATGCATTTTGACTTGTGTTATTTAGAGCACATGGTGATTTTTTTACTCTTTTAACCAAAAGGTGGGCCAACTCTCTTTTTAATTCTTTGAAGCACTTTTATTGATCCTTGTCGTTGCAACCTTGCTAGACCACTTTCTGCTTTAGATTTTTTGGAGCACTCTTATTGATCTTTGTCACTTTAGCTTTATTAGATCACTTTTAGCAACTTCAGGATTCTTGGGGTGCTTGAAGAAATATTGTTGATCATTGAAAGTTTTCTTCCTTTTAGTGAATCTATCTTTGATCTTTTTCTCTTCAGTAGTTCCAGTTCTCTTGACAGTAACAATGGAACTCTTTTGCTTCTTCTACATGTGTGTATTTTATGATGGGATGCCATCTTAACAGATATTAATCAAAGAATTGGTTCCTGGTTTGAATCTTAAAGTGCTGAACCTCTAATCCCCTTATAAGACCTCAACGTTGGGCAATGGCTAGATTCTTTGCATTAATAAATTACGTTCTTACGGTAACTGAAATCATGACTTACGGGTAGTGAAAGAGTACTGACACATACATATAGATATATGTTATTAGAATGCAATTATAGAAATGATAATACACATTTATAATGGTAAATAAGATGCGTTAGGGATAATTTTTTTAGAGGCACCCAAACCCCAATTCTCGAAAAGGTTATGTCCTGTTTTTTTTTGCTGCTGTTAAACCAGTTTGTAAGGCAATACTCATGCCAAATTGGATGCGGTAAACAATATATTCTTAGATTATTAATAAACCACAACAAATTTTGCGACGATTTATGAAATAAAGACCATCTTTCCCAAACTAAATGACATCATCAACAACTACAACCTACAGGTGATTTTCAAGAGTTTACTATTGAACTGATTTAGGAGATTACTGGAAGAGTGTGCTAATAAAAAATCCAGGAGGGAAACCACTCATACATTAAATCTATTGCAAAGAATACTGAGACCCCTGCACCTATCAAATAATTGCATAGAGAACAGTCCTACATTCCAGGCTTGAGCCTGGCTATACCTCAAGGCTCAGATCATATGCATCACTATCAATGTTTCTTTTGTATTATTTACCCAAGCTGATCTTCTTCATCAGATCTATTGTCAGACTAAGCTATGGAGTATTATGACATGGCAACAAGGTTTGTGTTACAGGAAGCTTCCTTCAAATGTTCTTGAACGTTGTAGAAAGATTCAAATAAGATTTTTCGAGAGAGATTAGATACTCTGATTCATGCTGACAAATCGTTCTTGTTATAGTAGATTCAATTTCTTTTGGAGCACATGTTTCAACTTTCAAAAATAGTAGGAAAAGTTTGCACACGAACTAGTTTCTAAGATGAGGGAGTACACTCTATGGATTTGTTGATGTAATTGTAACTTCGGAATCTATTAATTTGTATTCCTTATGTATTGTAACCTGATGTTTATTCCAGGATGTATTTTAATGTATTTGAGTCATGTCATACCCCTATTTTTATTCCGGGAAGTTTCTATAATGAGAAAGTCATGTCAAGTCATTATGGGTAACCCTCCTATTGGTTAAGGGTTAAAGTCCCCACAGTTATGGGGCCCTTGGGTTATTAGAATATCTTAGTGAAGTCGACCCTAGGTAAGTCATTATAAGTTAGGGAAATAGTCCCCACCATTGTGTTACCCTCCTATTGGTCGGAGGAGGCAAAGTCCCCACAAGTGGTGGGACACTAGGGTTATTAGACACTCCTAGAGATGTCGGCTCTAGTAAGTAATTGTTAAGTGAGGCCGACATGTTGGAGTGCACTTCAAGTGAATGGAAGAATATAAATAGAGAGTGAGCCTCTCTATTTATCTCACTTGCAACACTCACACTCACTCATTGGGGCGAATGAGTGAGAGAGGAGAAGCTCTCTCAGTGAGAGAGAGAGAGACTGCTGCTGTCAGGAGATCATCTTACTGTTTTCCAGTTTTACCTTTGGTGTTGATTCTATCTTTGAGGAATTTGCAGGGTTTTCTCCTTTATGGTTTCCCTGAGGAAAATTATTTGTGTCTCTTGTCTCTTATGTTGTGCTTGTGTTTTATTGTTGTGCAAGTTATTCTCTCAGTTAAAGATCCTAAGATCATAATGCTAGCTTGAATGATAAAAATCTAACATGGTATCAGAGCTAACCTAAGAAGAAGACATTGTACAACTACAGAAGCTAGGGATTCTTACTTTTTGGGTCTCTCTCCATAATCCATCAGAAAAAGTATGCTAGGATGACTCTCCATTGAAGGGCGCATCTTTTTGTCGAAGCAAAACTTGATTCTGAGCATTTTCAATTTTCGATGCTGAAATTAGGGATTTCTATAGAAGAGGAATTTTTTGAGTGAGACTGGAATAAGATTTTTCTCCTCATCAAAATCGAATTTTAGAGACCTGGATCAATAAATTTTGTTGGGTAAAACTTCAGGAAAGTCAAACCCTAGTTTGACCCCGAGCTAGAAAAACCCTAAATACTAAAACTGCTAAGTTTTGGTACATTCACTATATCCTGAGATTGGCAAAGTCTCAGGAGCTGAAACTTGTAGGGGATGAAGATAAAATCCTGATGAACACTTTATCTAAAAATATGCCTCATATTGGCTATATTATGGGAGCTATGATCCCTCCAAGTTAGGGTTCTATCCTCTTCCAGAATTCATCCCTAAACAGGACACCTGGGGAGAATTGATATAGATTAGTATACAGAGGTCCAAATGGAATTCCTGAAGCTTTTTTAGAAAGGGCACAGAATTTAATTTCTGTTTTCCAAATATCAGACTCAGAAGATGAACCAGTGACACGTGTCATTCCGTACAACTTCGCTGTTCTGAACAGTCCTATAACAGGTCACCTTGGGAAAACGATCATAAGTCCCAATTGGTGTCACCAATTCTGATGAAACCTATGGTGTTGGATCAGGGACATGAGATTTTAACTCAATGAAATATTTTAGACATATAGGAGTAGTAATTTCAGAGATATCACAGAAACAGTAACAAGAATTTCTGCAGAAGAAATTGGAAAACTAGGGCTTCCTGTTCTGGGAGCTTCCCTCCACTGTTTTCAGAAAAGGAGTACATTGGACAGCTCCATTTGAAGAGATATATATGTCTATCCAATCATATATAAAAGATTACAAGTTTTTAAAATTAGGGTTTCTGTGACAAACCCTAGATCTGCCAGCTCCGGAACCAAGACGGACACCTCAAATCGGTAAGATCTAATCCTTTGCTATTTTCATTTGAGGTTCTCATTTCAAAGTGATCTATCACATAATCTTGATGAAAAGATTGGGGAATTTGACAAATTCCAAGCCTAGAAGTACATGATCTCTCTGAAGAAAATGGATTGGACACCTACATGAGTATAGAGGTTCCAGTTCCAGAGGGAGATGAGGCTAGAAGCCTTTCACAAGAAGAACTTGGTCAAGGCTAAAAAGATCATGGTTGATTCAGTCATGGATCAACTTGTACCACAAGTGTCTTCCCTAAAGACACCGATGATGTTTGATTCCTTGACCAAGCTATTTGAAGGGAAGAACATAAATCAGAATATGACCTTAAGAAACCAATTGAAGAATGTGAAGATCCAGAATGCAGAGACCATGCGGTCATAAGAGTCTCTCAAATCAAGAACAACTTGAAGCGGTAAAAGAAGAAGTGAAGAATGCATAAGTGGTGATGGCCACCTTTAATGGCCTCCTAGGATCACGGGATTCATTCATTCAAGGAATGTGTGCCAGAAGGAAGTGATTACTTTCAGTAGACTCTGGGAAGAAGAAGAATCTCGACTCATAAAAAGAGAAGAGAAGATGGGAGCAATTGAAGATCAAGATCTCATCATCCAAAGAAGATCCCTCAAGCGATGAGGAATATGAAGAACTCAACTTTTGAAGCACCTATCCTCCTTATCATTTGGATAAGAAACGATGCTATTATGAATGAAGAATACGATGAAGCTAAAGCCTCAAGAAGGAGTCTACCAATGAAACAAATAAATATAAGTATTCAATTGTCATTTCATGATATTGTTTTGTTATGCATTTGTTTATATTCAATTGATGTATTATGCATTATAGGATGTTTGCATTAATGAAAGTATACTACTAATATGCATGTGATGGGTAAGTAGCTCATGGTACTATTCAACTCTCCATTGCTACTTATCTAGAATGAAACCTCTTTGTTGACATATTGGATTAGTGCACAATCTCAATGTTGTCCTGGTAGAGATGGAAGGCATCTAGAAAGTTTCCGTGAGATATGGATGGATGTTGTATTGGCTAAAATAGTTGCATTATCATATAGTTATGCATAAGAATTTTTCATTATGAATATACCTTATGAAATGTTTCTAACCATACAATTGCATTTGACTTCTAGGAAAGATCACATACATTATCACCTACAAGCAAAGAAGAATGAAGACTTGTTCCGAAGAACAAGTGACGACAGTTCAAAGACAAAGAATAATATGATGAGTGCAGTGACATCATTGATGAAAAACCTTCCAACCACCAAGAAGAAAGGGAATACTAGTTCAAGAAGAATGATGTCTAGGATGCAGTATCGAGACATGAAGAGAATTTCGTAGTTCCATCATGCAGTAGATGGAAACATCGTGGGATAAAAAGAAAGATTTGTAGCACGAGGATTCTCATGAAAAGAAGGCATAGAATATGAAGAGCTATTTGCAGCTAGTAAGAATTGAAACACATATATGATGAGCTTGATGAAGATCTTAACCTTTGCTACAAGGTTGAAGAAGCAAGTCTATACACTAGATGATCACATAGAATATTAGTAGCATAGGAAGCTACTTTTCACTCTGGTACAGAATGTTTCAGTGCATAGAGTACGTAAGATAGAGGGAGTATGATGCTCTGCTTTAGAGGGAGTGACTGTAGAAGATCTAAGGTTCGACATGGTATGACAGGATGGATAGATTACTGATGACTGTAGGCTTTACCAAGAGTAAATCAGATTCCAACCTTTACTACAAGGTTGAAGATGGCAACCCAATGATGCTTCTACTATATGTAGATGATCTATTTGTGACAGGTATAGATGGGTTGATTGTTGATATGAAGAGAAAGCTTTCTGCTGAGTTCGAGATGAAGGACTTGGGCATGATGCATTACTTTCTAGGTATGGAGGTGTGGCAGAGTATAGATGGAATCTTCCATGGACAAGGGAAGTATGTAGTAGAGATCCTGAAGAGGTTTGGGATGATGGACTGCAAGGCTATGACCACACCTATGGCATTGAACCTAAAGCTATTGAGTGATGCTTCATCAAAGATGGTTGGGTCATTGATGTACCTAATGAACATGAGACCAGACATTTGCTTTGCTGTGAACACCTTGAGCTAGTTTTTGACAGATCCGAGACATGTTCACTTGATTGCTGCAAATCATATTCTGAGGTACCTAAAGGGTATAGTTGATTATGGGCTCAAGTGCGATGCAAATCAAAATATTAACCTAGAGGGTTATGTTGATTTAGATTTGTAGCTAGGGTTTTCACCCTAGCTTGTGCTGATGAGCACCTACTAAGGAATCTGGAATCCTTAGTAGCAGTTCAATGATGTATATGAAAATAAAGAAAAAGACACTGAAACAAAGACTAAGCTAACGCAGTAAAAGGTAAATAATGTGAAGCAA
>LPNX010046055.1:116669-152935 GCA_001517045.1 Pseudotsuga menziesii
TTAACAAGATTGGGTAGAAAGTGCCATCGATAGGAAGAGCACTTCAGGATGTTGCTTCAGCATGGGATCAGGTGTGATCTCTTGGTTTAGCAGGAAGCAATCTTGTGTGGCATTGAGTATAGCTGAAGTAGAGTATGTCATAGTTTGTTTATCTAGTTGTGAGGCAGTATGGCTTCAGAAGATACTATCTGATTTGTTTGATCTCCAATTGGATGATACTTGTATACATTGTGACAACCAGAGTTGCATGAAGTTGTCAGAGAATTCAGTGTTCCATGACAAGTCAAAGCATATTGAGATCAAATATCACTATATCAGGGATATGGTGCAAAAGGGAGCAGTGAAGCTCCATTATGTTGTGATAGAGGAATAGATAGTTGATGTATTGACGAAGCCATTGGCTAGAGTGAAGTTCGAGTACTTCAAGGGGAAGATTGGTGTTCTCTCGATCGATATTTCCTCCAAGGGAAAGTGATGAGTCCCATAGCCATTCTGACATGGTGAGAGGATTGGTTCCTTCCATGGTCATATGTAAGGGCTAAGCCATTCTATCATGGTGAGAGGATTGGTTCCTTCCATGACAGATATGAGTGTTGAGATCCATAGCCATTCTGACAAGCAGGTCAGATGTAAGGGCTGAGCCATTCTGTCATGGTGAGAGGATTAGTTCCTTCCATGACAGATATGAGTGCTAACACATTATGATATGGCTATATGATTGGTTCCTACATGATCAGATATAATGGCTATTACCATTCTTGGAATGGAGCTGCCTGGTGAGGTACCAGGAAAACTCAGTTTTAGGACTGAGGGCCGTTCTGATATGACCGTGAGATGTGTTCTCACATGATCAGATATGAGTGCATGGCCATTCTGATGTGATAGAGGGATGTGTTCCCACTTGATCAGATGTAAGGGATGAAGCCATTCTATCATGGCTAAAGGATTAGGTTCCTTCCATGTCAGATATGAGTGGTAAGCCATTCTGACTTAGTGTCAGATATAAGGGCTACCGCCCTTTGAATGGAGCTACCTGGTGAGTTACCAGGGATCCTCAGTCTAGGACTGAGAGCCATTCTGATGTGACTGAGGGATGTGTTCCCACATGATCAGATGTGAGTGCTGTTACTTTTCACAGATGATAGTAGGTGTGTCCTATCATGTTGGTGATTGTAAGTGTAGTGCCTTTCCACAGATGGTAGTAGGTGTGTCCTACTATGTTGGTGGATGTGAGTGCAGTACCTTTTCCATAGACAGTAGTAGGTGTGTCCTACCATGTTGGTGGATGTGAGTGCAGTTCCTTTCCACAGATGATAGTAGTTTGTGTCCTATCATGCTGGTGGATGTGAGTGTAGTTCATTTCCATAGATGATAGTAGTTTGTGTCCTAGCTGGCGGATGTGAGTGCAGAGCCATTTCACAGATGATAGTAGCTTGTGTCCTATCATGCTGGTGAATGTGAGTGCTGATCCTTTCTGATATGATTATAGGATTGGTTCCTACATGATCAAATGTGAGTGCTGGGTGTGCCTTTCTGATGAGTAGGTCAGATGTAAGTGCTGGGCGGGCCATTCTGACTTAGTGTCAGATATAAGCACTGAAGAAAGACCTACATGGAGGCTATGCCTACAACCATCATGAAAAAGGGCTGGCTCTGTAGAACTTCCTGTGATGAGAAGAATCATGAGATAGCACCAGTGATGATGATGCCTAGTGATGATCCAGATTGAGTGATGATCCAAATCCAGTTATGATGACTCTGAGAGATCCAGATCGAGTGATGATCCATATCCAACAGTGATGATCCAGATCTAGTGATGATGATCCAGATCGAGTGATGATCCAGATCCAGTGATGTTGATCTAGATCAAGACATGATCCAGATCCAGTGATGATGTCCCATGATGTTCCAGATTGAGTATGATCTAGTGATGATGTTCCATATCAAGTATGATTGAGTGATGACGTTCCAGATCGAGTATGATCTAGTGATGATGTTCCAGATTGAGTATGATCCAGTGACGATGATCCAGATCGAGTGATGATCTAGATCCAGATGAAGATGACTTGAAGATGACCTAAAGATGAATATTACTTGAAGATGAAGATGGCGAGAAGTTGACAATGATTCATATGATACAGAGAATAAGACTTGTGCTAATAACTTGTGTCGAGAGAATACCTTCCTAGTTAAGAGGGAGTGCTGATGTAATTGTAAATTTGGAATGTATTCATCCGTATTCCTTATGTATTGTAACTCGATGTTTATTCTGGGATGTATTGTAATGTATTTGAGTCATGTCATACCCCGATGTTTATTGCGGGAAGTTTCTATAATGAGAAAGTCATGTCAAGTCATTATGGGAAACCCTCCTATTGGTCAAGGGTTAAAGTCCCCACATTTATGGGGCCCTTGGGTTATTAGAATATCCTAGTGAAGTCGACCCTAGGTGAGTCATTGTAATTCAGGGAAATAGTCCCCACCATTATGTTACCCTCCTATTGGTCAGAGGAGGAAAATTTCCCACAAGTGGTGGGGCACTAGGGTTATTAGACACTCCTAGAGATGTCGGCTCTAGTAATTAATTGTTAAGTGAGGCCGACATGTTGGAGTGCACTTCAAGTGAATGAAAGAATATAAATAGAGAGTGATCCTCTCTATTTATCTCACTTGCAACACTCACACTCACTCAATGGGGCACATGAGTGAGAGAGGAGAAGCTCTCTTAGTGTGTGAGAGAGAGACTGCTACTGTCAGGAGATCATCTTACTATTTTCTGGTTTTACCTTTGGTGCTGATTCTATCTTTGAGGAAGTTGCGGGGTTTTCTCCTTTATGGTTTCCCCTAGGAAAATTCTTTGTGTCTCTTGTCTCTTATGTTGTGCTTGTGTTTTATTGCTGTGCATGTTATTCTCTTATTTAAAGATCCCAAGATCATAATGCTAGATTGAATAATAAAAATCTAACATGATTAGATTTGATTCTCTCCTTTTGTTTCACACTCAAGTTTTTTAATCAAAAGCATTAGTGATCACGTGGAAGAATCATCACTGCATCACCAACAAACTCTTTTATTTTATCTCTTCCATGGCTATTCTTAGACATCTCTGAGCCTTTATTTTGTTGATATTATACCCAGAATGTTGTTGTTTATAACCTAAGTATAGGTGTCCATCTTGTAACATCTATGGGTTTTGCAATGTTGAGTTTGACTTCATATCTGCCTTATTAACTGTGCAGATGTCTCTTTTCCTTGCCCAGAATTGACCTACGGAAAAAAATAGCTAGGAAGACCACATAAATAAAGCCATCTAGAAACCACAAGTTGTATCCTCCACACTTATGTGCTTTATTTAGACCATTTGCATTCTTGACAATGTGGGATCATTCACTAGACATTATAGTGACAAAGTAGTTATTTCACTCCCACAAAATATTGCAAGAAGACATAGACTTCATACAAACAACAAAGATTGTGCAATTCCAATGCATACCCATATCTTCATATATGCCTTATACACATGATATCACATTCATAGTATATTTTTTTATGCCATTCCCACAATAAAAGGAAATAATATCACAACACTGAAGGGAGGTAGAAGAATGTGTGAGGAGAAGAATTGCTTTGATTGCCTCATATCAGTAGCTCCCTTCATACTAGACAACCATATCCATACAAGCACAAAAATCCTAATGTAGTCGGTGGAGTTCATCAATGAACCGTGGAAGTCGTAGATTTGACATTTTTCAGTGTGGTTGTGAATTTGGTAGATCTACCTTATCCCAACAACTATCATAACATCAGTAAGGGTTTTCCAGAATGTTTCCTTTGTTACCAATTATCAATTGATAGCTTAATTGGCAATTAAAGTCAAATAGTGTCCACCATTTGGATTTACTTCCATGAAAGTTCCTTAAGAATATGTTCTAACCCATTTTCATATCCTTAAGGTGCCATAGTCAAACCATAAAAACAACAAGGGTCTCTAAGAGGATGCAACAAGGAAAAAGACCATTTGTCAACCTGCTTTGGGAAAGACACTTTAGAGAGCAGCCCTTGGTAAAAAACTAACGATGCAAAGATGCCAATGTTGTAGGTCAGTTGAAATGAAAAAAACAACAAGGGTCTCTAAGTGGCTGCAACAAGGATAGAGACCATTTGTCAACCTGCTTTGAACAAGATGCTTTAGAGAGAAGCCATTGGTAAACAACTAACCATGAAAAGATGCCAATCTTGTAGGTCAGTTGAAATGACAAAACACTGTGAAACTAGCTGATCCATCTAGCCTCAAGGTTAGAAGAAGTCCATCTAGCTTTCAACAAGGGAGAAATAGGGTATTTTTTATGTATAAAAGAGTAAATTTTCTTGGGATCATCCTATTTAAGCAAATTCACAAATCTCCAACCCCAATCTATACAAACAAATCCATGCATATCAATATTCAACATATACTGATCTACATGGGAAAGTGAACCCATAATGGTTGACTTATCAAAGGATAGAGGATCTTCAATATGGGAAAACTCTCTCTAATCCTTCCAGCCCCTGTATGCAAAGTACCAAATATTCCTCCAAAGAAGACACCCTTCTTACTTAGCATGAAAGCATGAAATCTAGGACACTCATAAATACATTGCCCATGTTTTATCCAGCTCCAAACAGGTCATCATGACAAATCCCAAATTCCAATATAGTACAACTCCTGGAGGAGTTTCATCTAACTAAAGGACCAACAAACCCCCAAGCCTCCCATGTGCTACAACAAATGACCGATCCTGTAACCTTAAAGAGATGAGGGGGTAAAATAATGTCACATAACCCAAAAGGATATTAAATAAAAATAAGATGAGGAGCATAATAGAACCTATGACGCAAGAGAATATTCCTTGAGGCTAATCCTCAATACACTAGACAATCTATTTCATAGCTAAAATATGACCTTGCATCTCCGATTCTCCACATCAATAATTCCATGACCACCCTCCTCCTTAAGCGTAGTACAAAATTCCCAAGTAACCATAGGAATACCTTGCATGCCACCATACTTGGACCAAGGAAAGGACTTGGGAAGCTCCTCTACTCTCTTGAACTAAAAAATGTTTCTAGAATCTCCTCCACTCTCTTGAGCCAGCAAGAAACATAGATGTGCAAAGCTTGGAGATACACATAGACACTGTAAGCTTCCCAACCAAAGGGGGATCCTTACACTACCAAACCAAAAGTTTTGACTACAACCACTCAAGAAATTAGTTCCACATATCAACCAAAAGACTAGTATGAAATGGAATCCCAAGATAGTGAACAATCACTCCAAGCTTGACCCAATTCCATAAATAAAATCCATCCTATATGATCCTCAAGCCTTATCACCAGTAATGAAATTTTTATCACTGAACACAACCCCATAAGTGCAGCAAGGTATCCAAACCCCCTCAAATAGTTTTCACCTTCAAGTATATTATTTAGGTTCTTAAATGAAGACATTGGTATGCTTTGTTCTATTGCTCATATACTATCTAGAAGATCTTCCCAAGCTATATTTTGGGGCATTTGAAAGGCAAATCCTAAATTTGTTTACAAGGGTGTGCCCTATGCCACCCATTTTGTATTGTTCCTCAAGTAATATTTTACACCTAATAAAGAATTTATTTTACAGAAAAATAAAATTGGAAAATAATAATAGAATGACAAAGAAAACTACAGTTCCCCCAAAACATCCATTATTCCTTCAGTATGACCTAAAGACATTAAGTGCAAGACTGGAAGGACACCATTTTTAGGAAAACCCAAACTCATGTAAGAATTGGGATTAATAGATGTAAGTATCTCTTTTAGGATGTGCCTTGTAGAACATTGAAATTGAACTATAGCATTGGTTTTATTGAGCTACAGCCAATGAAACTGAAAACTGAAGCTACACTATAGTTTAATGTTACATACAAGCGCTATATTGTGCATTAGTATTGGTAAGAAGTTGAGGCTACTTATGTTGTAAAGTCATTTTGTTTACAATTTTAAAGTCAATCCATGATGTGTGTCACAGTATAACATGGCATTGAGGAATCATCATTATATGCACTCTTCTAGCTAAAGAACTAGATATGGTTCAAACTTAAAAATATTTTGACTAATTCACTATAAAAATACTAGACTCTCCCTTTGCAAGCTTCTCCAACTTGGCTCCGACAAGACGCCTCTCATCCATCCCGCCTGCCTTCAGTTCATATATTACTTGTTCATAAAGACCAAATTGACCGTTAGAAGTATGATAAGAACTCAATACAAAAACATATCAACTAGACCTTGTTAGCTAAGGACCACTTCCAAAGGTATATTGAGGAAGAAGCTGAAATTAGGGTGATTCTGGAACAAGCTAACTTGAAAATTGGCCATTTGAAAATAGATTGACAAAACATTATTTAAATTGAAAATTTTGAACTATTGTTTATTTGGAGTGCAGAATCCTGTGCTTAGTTGCACTATGAACATAAAGTATGATAAGAACTCAATAAAAAATCGTATCAATTAGACCATGTTAAATAAGTACATTTCCAAAGGTAAATTAATGGAAAAAGGTGAAATAGGAGCGATTATGGAACCAACTACCTTGAAAATTGACACAAGTGAAAATAGAATGGCAGAACAAGATTCAAATTTGAAAATTTGAAGACTTTGAAGTTAGAACTATTGTTTATTTAGAGTGCAGTACTCCGTGCTTAATTTCACTTTGAACAGAAAGCAAGGAGTTGTTTTCATACAAGAGATAAATTTCATATTCTTCTGTCTCTGATTGTATACTTTGTACATAAATCTCAATTCTAATTCAGACTAGTCACTAGATTGGCAATAGCCCCACTGTCTTTTCCTCCCTGTACAATATTATTTCAAATTTTAATGAACAAACTATTTGATACAGAAAAATAAATGGTAAGATGCTTTAAATTGCACTCCTTCTTGTCAAAGTTAAATCAAAATTCATGCTTCCACTTAATGGATAGACCTTAAAAAAGAGGGAGTTAACCACAACTAGAATGTCCACCTGAAGGATGGTTGAAATTTAATTTTGATGGAGTATATAAATGTAACCCTGTTCAAGCAGGGTCCAATGGACCGATTCATGGCTAACAACTCAGTATATTTCACTCTTTTGGGAAGAAAGACCAATGCTCAAGCTGAATTCGAAGCATTGATTATGGGAGGGGAAAAATCCCTTAGTCAGGGATTTAAAAAAATCATATTTAAATATGATTGAAGCATCATCGTAGATCTACTGGATGGGAAGATACTTCACCCTTCATGGGAAATGTAAAGCAAATCCAAATGGATCCTAAAACCTAGTAGCTATTTTGAATAGAGTACATTCATACATGTCACAAGGGCAACACTTGCAAATCAAGTTTTTCATTGTCTAGTGAACTACACCATCTCTTAAAAATAGGTCTAGTCCTAACCCCTAGAGGGTGCAGCCTTGGATGAGAAGGGAAACAGGAGGACCAACCTAGATATAATAATTAATCAAGGAGACCAATCCCACCCTTGACTTAATAAGATGGTTGATTTGATGTTCGAATTTTGGATATTGAAATTTGAAGTCCCCATTGTGGGGACGTCCTCATCAACTAATTCTCCAAGTAGTAGTTGGATATTACATACCAGATGGCACATCCGATTGGGGACACCTTCACCAACTCGTTCTCCATGTAGCAATTGGATCTAACATACCAACAAACAACCTAAAGGGAGAAGCCTTCAAACAACCAGTCTGCTTCGAACCCATTAATCTCTTATGTCTATTCATCTATGATTTACACCCTTTCATTTATTTTCTATACCCTACCCTTCTGCAATACTGAAGTTGAATGAAATCCCCCAATCTCTGCAATTGCACTTAAGTGTCAAGAGAGTTGTCCAAAGCATTTATAACCCTAGGTGATTTCATAATAAATTAATTCTATAGCCTGTTGAGTGCGTTGTTCCTTTATCTCCTATCTCTGCAAGAATAGATCATTATAACCTGAATAAAAACACAACAGGAAGATCTCTATTACCATGGGATTACCCTCGCTACCCTGACCATTTTCTAGCACCGGATCGAAGGGGAAGGCCAGAGTCCTATATCCCTTTAACAAATGATGAATTTTCAGGGGCCGGTAAGGCATGCTCGGTTCCAGTATGCCTTTACATAGTGCATCCATAGTAGGTTGATTAGTCCAAAATGCATTGTAAATGAAAAAGGATCTTGAACCATACCTGGTGGATGAGGTTTCCATGGTTGTCTCTGGCCGATGAAAGAAATTTGCTCAGTCTCCTCATTTTCTTGTAATAAAACTACTTGGGATATCACATGATGTTTTGTTCATCCTCAATGGATGGTGATGCATGCCACAAAAACCAAGACTAAATCAACAGCAATGCCTGCCATGAAAACCAGGACAGATGCATGCATGTGCTCCTGTGCTCCCTCCGTGAGGAAAACCATTTGCATCTGGTAAGGATTTGCAATAAAAAAGGCCCCAAAGTATTGGGGTATCTATATAAAAAATAATATAAGCCCTTATACCCTTATTATATGGCCAGTATATTGGTTTAGATTTTTTTTATTTTTAACCCCCCAATATGAACGAATGTGATATCATATTGGCCCCTAAGTGACACCCACGTGCCTTAAAACAATGACAGTGGATGAGCTGCATGGAATTCTCACTGCATATGACATGAGAACTGGACTAAATGAAACCTAAAAGAAAGAATCAACATTTAAAGTCACTTCCAAAAATCAATCAGAAAATCTAGATGATGAGGAAGCCCTCTTTGTAAGTAAACTTAAATTACACACTGGGAAATACAAAGGTAAACTACCTTTAAAATGTTTTAACTATGGCAGGATTGGACATTTTTCCCATAAGTGTCCCTACCCAAAACAATAGGTGATTAACCATGAAGAATCATGCTATCATAAGGGTAGAAAGAGGTATAAATAGAAAAATAAGAACTTTTATTCCAAGGAAGAAAGTGAAGATGAGGAAATAAGTGAACATAATGAAATCCTATTTTTAGGAACTACAAACTCAAATGGGGAATTAGAAGTAGACATAAAATATGAATACATGGCTGTTGTAGATGAAATTGAAAGAAGTAGGAAAATAAACAAAGTTTTGAAAGAGAAACTGTCTAAATACCAAGAAGAGACAAATCAGATTATTACTGATTTGAGAAACCAACTTCAAGAGGCCAAGAAGAGTGAGGAAGATCTAGTAGTTCTTCTCAGGAAGAGAATTCAAGATTCTGAAAAATTTGAGAAAGAAATTGCTTGACTTAGAGAAGGGGTTGATAAAATATTGATCAAATCTAAATTTAAAACTAGCTCAAAGGTTCTATATGACATTCTGAACAATCAAAGATCATCCAGTGACAAATCTGGTTTAGGGTTCGTTAAAGAAAAGAATCCAGAGAGCTTCCCACTCACTAATCATAGAGGAATTAGAAAGAGCTATGCTGAAGTACTGAAGAGTCCCGTTAAAAAGGAAAAGTGCAAAGAATATGCTTTATATTTTCATGACAAAGACATAACTCATAAGGAGCTCAAGAGACAAGTAATAAATAGATATCAGAAAATATTTCTGGGTCATTGTTATTCCTATAATAATTTTGGTCATAAATATCTGAAAGGAAAGGCTTATGAAAAATTTCATGAGTATAAGAAGAATGCAATTAAAAAGATGAAGATAAGGAATCATAACCAGTTTGGACTTCTCCAAAGGCTTGATATAGAGTGTTACAAATGTAATAACTTTGGACACTTGGATAGGAATTGTCAACTGAAATGTGATGCTCTAGTAGAATTTCTGAGACAGTGGAAGAAAATGGTAGTTAGGAAACAGAGAGACCAAAGACCTCTTGTGGATAAAGAAAAATTTCATGGTTATTGTCATTACTATCAAAATTTTGGTCACAAGGTGGTTGACTGCAGATTTAGGGGATAAAATCAAAGGATGAAAAGTGAATAGGACACCAATGCAGAGCATGGTGAAGGACAAGTAAATAGTACACCTCCTGAAAAGATGTGGATGAAAGAATTAGAAGCTTAAGAAGAAACAAAACTTTCAGTCATTAATGAAGCCTCTGTAGTTGACGTTGAAAATAATGAGGTCATAGATAAAAATGAAACTCATAATGAGGGAATGCTACTTAGTGATGTAGAAGAATATTCAAATGCAGATAAGGATGAAAGAGACGATGAAGGAGACAATGATTGTGGAATTTAATTCTAAAAAATTCTCTCATTTGTAATTAAAAAAACCCTAAAAATTGAGGGCATTAACAGTCATCTTAAAGGCATAGGAGATGTTCCATGATATCAGGGGGAGATTGATATCTTTAAGTTAAGGATTTTAAAGATGAGAAGGCAGACAGTTGTTTCTTGTTAAATTTCAGTGTGAAAAGAAGAGAAAAATAGGGATAACACAGATCAGATCTGGTAATATCTCATTATGTGGTTAATGAAGCTCGGTTATAGTTTCAAAATTGTATTAGCTACCACCATTGGTTTGAGAGGAAGTGTATACTCAGGGGAAGTTAAAGCGAGAAAATTTCAATTAGTATCTAAGAAAAACTCAATTGGTGTCTAATGTTGAAGTACATTGAAAGCTATCTTCTTCAAATATGATGGGTGATCAAGGTTGGTATATGGATGATGTTAGTGCCATAAATTGTTACCAGACTACAAGAGAACAAGCCAACACAATCTCAATAATCACAATAAAGTAAAATAGGGTTTTCTAGGGTTTTGGTTGAACAATTTGAAGACAAGAGGGAAAACATTCATAATACCAAAGCAAACATTAAATCATGAGCATTTAAATGATTGAGATGCATAACATATAGACCATAATCAAACAGAATAAACACAATACTGATTTTCACCCACAGTTAGCAAGCATTTCAAGCATAAAAACATTAAACAAGAAATGAATATACCAACTGAGTAATTAACACAATTAGAAATGAAACCAGTCAATAATCTGAAGGGAATATAGTGCATATATTTCATAGTTCAATCTTTAAAAACACATAAGATTCTTTTACTTAGCTCATAAACAAATCCTGATGGCCTCTCCTTGTCAGCAAAAAATCGAACCCATTGTCTTCTTTCATACTTACATTTATCCTATTCCTTCCAAAATCAGTTGAATAACTGAACCCTAACTGCTTTTAGGCTATATATCGAATAGTTCAATCTAAATTATCATTATACAAAAATAAAATGACTTTTCAAACTTAACTAATAACTGACTTTCTTGACTAACTTTACAAGTCTTTAGCTGCTTCAGCTAGTAAAGCAATTCCCTCCAAGGCCTGAGCTTTCCTTTTAGCTTTCAAGTGATCTGCCTCCAAGTCTGCAACCCTCCTCGTTAGCTCCTCGTTCTGCTGAGTCAGCTCCTAGATAGTTTTCTTTAGCTGTGTGAACTGATTCTCTGTTTTCCTTTTCCTTTTAAGAGCTTCCCTAGAAAGTGCAATCAATTCCTGGTAATGACTGTTAACTTCTTCCAAATATTCTCTAAGTCTCTTGTTTGCAATAACTAATCCATCATTAGATTCATGCATATATTCAATTTGATACTTGTATTGTTTAATGCTTCTTTGTAGGTTTTCTTTTTTAGAATCAATAGATTTGTCTCCTGATATTGTTTGCATCCCTTCTGGTGTCCATGGAATTTTTAGTTTCTTATAGATTTATTCGTCCTCCCTCATAAACTCCGTGGAAGTCATAAGATTCTCTAAATATTCTTCAGTTTCAGCATTGTAGTGAATTCCTTCTCCAACCATCTCCCTTTTCTCTAGACAAGAACTCTTTACCTCATTTTGCTACTGTTCTTGAATCATTTGATTTCAAATCTCTAGGAAAATATCAGAGATATTAGTATCAGTGAAGATAGATTTATCTTTTGATACTATTGATTTTTTACCTTTCATAATTTCTTTATTGTCTTCTTCACTATTATCCAGTTTCTCTTGAGATGATGAATCCTCTATTAATGTAACCTTTTCTTTAGCCAATTTGGGATTCAATATCTTTTTCATGTTTAACCTAAGTTTGTTCTTCGGCCTTGTCTTAGGTCTACAGACTGCTGCAACTTCTCCCAACATCTTCAAAGCCTTTCCTTGATGAGTTATTGAGGCAAATTCAAAAACCTTCATTCTTTTCCTTCTTAACAATGTTTCCTCATCACAACGAGTGTGAATTTCTTGCTAAGCATAAACCCTAGCTTCATTAGTAACAATAACTTTAGCCTCATCAGACAAGCATTTTTCATCCTCTTCTGATAGTACTGTAATAAGGCTTTGCTTCTGCTCATTAGTATCTTCTTTTACATCTTGAACTGGTTCTGCAGGTAAAACCTCTTTAACTGGCTCAGTTTCCTTCATATATGACTGTAAAACTTTTCTTTCCTCAACATTAACTCGCTGCCTAAACTCAATGTTTTCATTTTCCTGATTTGAAGTTTCTCCTGGTTTATCATTTTCTTCATCTTTGACTATGACCTTTTTCTAAGCTTCTTAATCAGAGTTTGACCCTTATCTACCTGTCTTCTCTGAGATTGTTCCTCCTGCTCAGTCTTGAAACCTGACCAAAATATGAAGTACTCCCATGTCTTTTCTCTTTTCTACAATACAATACTTATGATGAGATTTATGAGCCCATGGCAAAAGACTGATTGTTTTTTATGGTCTTGGTGTTCTCTCACCCTACATGACATCTTCTGTAATCTTTTCAAAAAGAAGAAAGGAAGATTCATTTTAGATTCATGACTAAGATGTTGAAGGAATCTAAAATGATATTTGAAAACAAAGGCAAATATACCCTCATAGGTGACATAGCTTTGCAAGATTTTAATAGGCTTAATCCACTCAGGTTTAAAGTTTTGAATGGGAACACCTTTCCCCCAGTCTACTACTACACCAGGAAGCAAATATCTCTGACCATTAAAGGTGAAGGGCACATTTTTGAACCAGAACTCTCCCTCATCCAGAATCCCTGTTGCTTCAGCTAGTAACTTTCTGGTTAATTTGAACTTCAAGGTGTCAAAAGACACTACATCCTTGTCTAGACTTTGAGAAAACTTGTAAGAAACCTATGAATGATAACCTTCAATTTTTTCAAAAGAACCCTAACCATCCTACTTTTGCAAACAATTGTGCACAACCTGGAAAGTTTTTAACCCAGCTTAAGTCTGAGGGTTCTTCCCTATTGGTCTTTCCACTCTTTTTCATTTTGAAATATGGTTAAACAGCTTCTATCAGTACACCACATCCTAACTGTCTTCAAATTTTGATAAACTGACATAGAATATTAAATAAGAAAACTCAAAAGACCCTACCCTGAATTATTTCGTTTAAATGATGAATACTTTAAACCCATTGATTAACAATTCATCATTTAACATGGATTAGGTTAAAAACTAATACTCTGTCATCAATTCTTTCATTAGCCGTTTGTTCTGAAAAACCCCAAATTAATAAACCTTGGTAATGGCTCGTGGAATACCTGTTTAAAATGACTAATTAGACTGCTGGAATCTTGTTATCTCAATTGTCAGGTGTTGAATTGCATGCTCCACTTTCCTCTGACTACTTTGACCACTCCAACCAACCGCTCCTGAAAGCCCTAATTTTCGCTTTGTTCCAAAATTCTGATTACCAAGCACTGATTTTTTGCCATGATATTTACTTGCTATTCTTGCACTTCAGGTAAAAACATAATTCCATACACCTTTGTCTCATTATGCTTTTCTATCATTATTACATTTTCTCTGCAAAAAAAACCATCACGATCTGCCTTCACGATGATATTCCACCTGCCACAGTGATTAAACTACAAGAGACACGTACCAAATCTATCACACAATTTGATTGACATCTCATGTGTGAGAATCCCGAAGAAACTGACCAAAAAATAATGATTTTTATCTTGCGCGACTTTCTTGTAGCGCCTCTGTGCATCTAATTTTGTCTTGCGCTACAAGAAAGTCCAGGCTAATGATTTTCAAAAAATTAAGCTAATGATTAGGTTTTAAACATGGTTTAGGAGTTTCAATTAAACTTTTATGCATTTTTTAGACTGTTTTAATCCATATAAGCCTTATATAAGCCTTTTGATCATGAAATCAAAGCAAGACTTGTAAAAATAAACTAAGAAATCAAATAACATGAAAGCTAGAAGTAAAAAAATTCAAACTATCCCAATCAACAAAATTTTCTAGGAATAAAAAGTAAAAACAAGCTTCAAAACATAAATAAAAGTATCAAAAGATGGAAAACAAAAACATGACCTAACAGATGACATAAGAGAAAGTATGAAGTAACGTGAGAACAACAAAATGTGAGAATCCTGAATACCATGATGTCTACAATAAAATAGAAGAAAAAGATGATTATGTTCACTGAGTATTGGAAGTCATGACACATAAAACCTATTGACAGTAGAAGAAAACTCAAGTCTGAAAGAAATAAAAAAATTAGTCTATTGATAAGGTAGCAGGATGAGTTCAACATTGACAAAGGAAAAGGTATAGGTTATGAGTCTTTGTGTCTGAGATAGTGAGACCAGAGAAACTATGTAATAAACTAAAGTAATCTCTGTGTTAAGGATCTGAAGTTATGGGTCTCTGGACAGTTGATAATATAGATCTAAAATCCAAAAGAATCCAGTAGTATATGTTTTTTTGTAGATCTAAATGCACAGGCTTAAGGAATTCTGGTAAAAGCAGAAGCCAGTTTACTTACAGGAAGAATAGACCATTAGACATGGAAGCAGGAACATAGTTTTTAAAAAAAGGGGGGGAAACATGTATCCTAGAACAGAAAATGGAAGAGTGTTGAAAAATGCTGAGGGTAGACTCTGTCACAAAAATGTTGACAAAGGAGAAGGAGTACAGTGACAGGGGGAGTCCATGGATCTACCAGTTAACCTATCATTACAGAACAATAAATGTTAAGATAAATGATATTACATTGGTTAAATAACCAAGTTTCAGCTAAAAGGGGAGACATGATGATAGGAGGAGTTGTCAAAAAAAAAGAGAGACAGGAAATCCTCTATCAAAATAAGTGCAGCATTGGCATAACAGGTTATTCTTTGTCATTGTTGTCAAAGGAGGAGAATGTTTAGAGGTTACCATCAATGCCAGAGGGGGATATTGTTGGAATATTTGAGTATATAGTTGTCATTGATGTCAAAGGTGTTCACGAATGACAAAGGAATAACTAGTGGATATGATGGTAGGACAAACTCAGTGAAAGACTAAGGTAGAGATGACATGGCATGGCATAGTTGAGGATGTGACATCACACATATGATGACATAAAATATGATGGTGTCCTAATGATGATAAAAGACCAAGGTAGTGATGGAAAAGTTGCTTATGAATTACAAAATATACCATTGCAGAGTTAACGCAGAGTTACCACAACATAAGTCAAAGAAAAGATGAAATAGCACGATGATGAGGTGGCATAGATGAAGGTAGTGATGACATGGAACGATGAAGAGATGGAATAATTAGCTACATGAGATTTGATGAATGAGGATCAGTTTTTGTATAATCCACAAAGACAGAGTGCATATCTGCATTAGTTCTAGAATGGACGGTTAGGAAGCATCCTGCACTAGATCTGAAGGTGAAGATCAAGTTTACATAAGCTAGGAGGGAAAGCCAAAGTTCCGCATTAGTTCTAGAATGAACAATTAGGAAGCATATCGCACAATATCCAACGGTTAGGAAGCATCCCACAAAAGATAGGCGGAAAAGACAAAGTTCCGCAAAAGATCAAGATCAAACAATTAGGGGTAAATCCACAAGGAAATCAATGGTCCAAGAAAATGTAGAAACAAATTTTGCAGAAGTCCAAAATAGGTAAGTGTGATTCTGCATCCCGCATCCTGCAATCCAAAAGATCAATGGTTAGGAAAGACTCTACAAAAGATCAATGGTGTAGAAGAAAAATTGCGGAAAGGAGCTTGCGAAAAGCCGAAATGTTACCGCATCCCGCATCCCATAATATGGAAAGATCGGACGACCGACGTTAGTTCCGCTAAAAACAGATCAACGTCGTTGAAGGAAAATTGTGGAAAGAAGCTTGCAGAAAGGATTTTGTGGAAAGGTAGAAGCGGACAGTCGACATCCAATATCCCACAATCTAGAGATCGACAGTCAGGAAAACGACCGACGAAAATCAACATTGGGGAATCGATGATGAGGAAATATTGGTGCAGAAAGATGATTCTGAGGATAAAATTGACGGTTAGATCTACAGTCCAAATTGAATTAGATATAATATCAATGAATCTGATTGGATTAGGAAGTTTATCCTATGGAAAGAATTTTGACAGTGCGGAAGCACCTACAAACATTGGATAGAGATGCAGAAATGGTTTCCAAGCTGCGGTAACGATCTTTGAGGTGGAGGATCAATGGAAGAACGCGAACGGATGTTCTGAAAGGTGTGATATTAAGATATGAAAGGGTGCAATAGTGAAAGGTGTGTTTGTTCAGTTTGAAGAGACGCGACTGTTGAAAGAAGCTTAAATAAACGCTGAGAAGTATTTAAGCAATGACATGAGTAAGAAGGAATGTGTCTCTGTAGTTTGAATTGCAATGATCAGAATCAAAGATAGTGGGTGCGATAGAATTCAGTGGGAGAGAAATCATGAGAAACATATCAGGGTGGCAAGGTGGAAGTAGGGTAGGAAACATGCCTGCAGGGGGTTATTTCCTCCTTTCAGTTGTAGTTGATAAACCAGGGAGTTGTAGTCTCCTTCCAATTGCCATTGGTAAATAGGGTGTTGTAGCATCCTTTGTGTCGCAACTGATAAACCATGGGGCCGTAGCCTGCTTCCAATTGGAATTGGTAAATATGGTGTTGTAGCATCCTTTCACTCGTAGCTGATAAACCAGGGGGTCGAAGCCTCCTTCCAATTGGTATTGGTAAACATGGTGTAATACCATCCTTGTTTGTAGTAGCACGCAAAACTAATTTTTTATGGCCATCATTTCTATGAGATAGGACCTTTGTTGGATGATTGTTTTTCATCACAGAAGCTTTACGCTATCATTGAAATAAACTTTGTATCAAGAATATGGCACTTTCTGTGGACAGAAGCTGTTCCTATGGCCTAAATGGTTCAGATCTAAAACAAATGAGTGAATTACAAAGGATGAATACCTTCCCTGAATGTTCTAAACACCTGGAATACTACTTTGATCACGAACCTGTGTACTTGCAAACATGTCAAACAAACAAGAACATCAAAGCTACCAGAAAATCATCTACAGATCCATACTAGTGACTAGGGAATCCAGTAACATATACATGTGAAATCAAAACAACATATATGTGGGACGAAAATCAGCTTTGCATTAAGAATGAATGACGAAGCTTATAACCATTGCCTTAGTGTTGAAAAAATCCTACACAAGACAAACACCTTATCCCCAAAAGCTCCAACTTGCTCTCTTGTGCTCTCTAATGGATTGGACTAGGTAATCAATTCAACATCATAAAAATACCATTCAGTTCTCCCCCTCAACTATGGATATGAGCTTGTATTTATAGGGCTCAAATGGATATGGATAGTTGAGAGAATTATGGGTGAGGTGGCTCTAATATCCTACCAAGAGGGATCTTGAGCTCAACTAACCCATATTGATAGGGATAAGGGAGGACACAAGGCTCATGATCTAGAAGCCTCGAGAAACTTCTCTTTTTCCCATTTTACCAAGGGTACTGCTTTTGTTCCCTTATGACAGAGCGGTTTAGGTGAGAACTGCTTCAAAGACAAAGCACTTCCGTGGTGGCACTGCTTCTCTATAACAGGACATAAGTAGTGCTGAACAAGGTATCACTCATTAGCCAAAGGGTAAGCATGGTGCTAGGTTTTTTCAAGTAGAATTGATATCCAGAGCAAATTTCCACTCCAATTTTTGGGATTTAGGGAAAACATAGGGGTTATGGATCTCATCACATGTTGGTGATAGGATTTGGGTATAACAGAATGCCCCCCAAAGCATGAGGCTTAGAGGGATACGATAAGAGAGAGCTTTGAGAGAAAAAGTTGTCACTTTGAGGTGAGAGTCAGCTTGGTCAGAGAGTGTCATAGAGTAGGCATCTGTAGTACATCAATACTTTTGACTCATAGACAAATGTAACCAAATCATGGCTGCAGACCAATACAAGGTAGATCCATGAGAGGAATAAACAAACATGGATACTAGAATAAAACATAGATCCATGTGATAGAGGACTCAAACTTGGACATAGCTGCCATACATACAACATAGATCTATGTCATACAGACGCAAATTTGAGCATAGCCATGACCATACAAATGTGGATCCATGCTAGATATACAAAACTCCATCACAACCTGGGGAGAGCAATGAGTTCTAAACAAGTACCCAGTGTCTTCATCTCGTTTTCCACAAAGTATGATTCTATCCATGTGATTACAATGTTCTGAAGTCGAACATGGTAGAAACCACTTCAGTATCGGCTAATGATGTGAATCGTTAACAAGTGTGAGGGAGATCACCATTGATGTCAATGATTCCCAAGGTACCCTATTACAATCTACTAAGTGTGAATAGATGTTTTGATGTCGAACACCTAGTCGATTCTATCAATCAAAGGTCGATGATGTGAACCTATGTCAAGAGCGAGAGAATCTGTCATTGAGGCATATAGATCTCAAGGTACTAAATTTGTTTCTAAGACTATTTCCCGGATGATGAGCTGATGTCGACAGGAATAGTATCATCGAAGGAGGGCCATGATGAGTCCCACATCGATGACACAAAACTCGAAACAAAGTTCTGGAATGATGTGAATGAGGTAACCATAATACTGAATCAAAAGTACTGACACAGAGACTTTTTTGACTGCAGAGGGAAACTTCTTCAACTTCCCTTTGAACATCAGGCAGCATGACAAAAGACTTGGCAGCATGACTAGATCTGAGAAACACACAGTACGATGGTGGACAATGCATTCTTTTGAAAGACTCAAAGGAGTGACATGACTCATGAAAGTGGATCATCGTGGAGATCAGTTGAATACCCAATTGACTGAAATGATATGCAGACAAGTTCCATTTTCAAAGGTAATGACAAACTGCCAGTTATTTGCAAAGGATTCCCTTCCCATTTTCCCCCATCATGGTTGATGAGTGCCTCTTTTCATTTATTGAGTTCAAAGAGGGTAACAAACACTCCTTATAGCTCGTCTGAAGATAAGTCCAAACTCATATGTTTTACGAACCTGAGAGAGGAGGGGTTCGTTCCCAAAAGAGGGTCTTTCAATGTTTAATTTAACGAGTCCAATGAAAGTTAACTCGGTATTAATAATGTTTAGAGAGTCTGAATGACCATGGAAGAAGACTCCATAGGGTCCTTTTTCGTAAAATAGTTCATCTGAACCGAAAAAGTGATAACCTACCATCAGATGAATGACTCTTCAAGTGCATTAACAAGTGTGAAGAAGACAAGATCACTTGACAATCTTTTCATATTTAAGGAGCCCGAAAAGAGTTTAAAGAAGACTCCACTAGGGCTCTTTTCATAATGAGGGATTTTACGAGTTTGAAAAGAATCAGAAAAGGACTTGGAATTTTGATGCTAAGTTTTGGGAGCATAACCAAAGTGTTGCAATAAATGCTCAAAGACTTTTTCTATTTTATGGTAGTGGAAAAAAGTCAAAAACAAACTCCCAAAACGTTTACTGCTACCTCCCTATATCCTGCAATGACTTGAAAACAACCATTAAAACTCTCCAATGAAGGACATTAAAGGATCATGACAAATAGATTTTAAAAACTATGACATGCCAAAACCTAAAATGCATATAAAAGGTATGTAAATAGTAAAAAATCAAAACATTTTACTGTTTACCCATAGTGGAGAGCCTTTGGAGCATTTTCTTGGTCAGGTTTTCAACTGTAGATTCAGGGAGCATCTACCGTCGGATTTTTGCATCGTGAGTTCCAGGTAATAGCTTAAACCCTACTCTTTCATTTCATCCTTTCATTGGTGTTTTGGGCCTATTGGGTGAGCCCTAAAACCATGGAAGTGGGCACCGCTCTTATCCCTTGCGGTATAAGCGGTACCCTACTAAAACCGTGCCTAAAGCACTGTGCACAGGAGGTGCCACCGCCTATCCTCAATGGGACACAGGCGGTGCCGGTTGTGGGTAAATTAAAATGCATGCAAAAGCCAAACTATCTCAAATTTGATGATTTGAATGATTGGGAATGTTTCTAATTGGTCTTGTGATGGTTTTTGACAGGTTCCCATTGATAAAAAATGGTCATTTGGAAAGAGAGGCAACATGACAATGATGATGCATTTGCCTAACGAAACACAGATTGTATAGCCGCGTTGAGAGACTGTGGTATTTTAATGTTTTTCCACACACCCAGCATGGTATCACATGAGCGTTTATTAGAGCATATCCTCTGGATGTGGAATCCAGAGAAACAGTATTTTGAGGTTGGTGCTCATATATTGACAATTTAAGTAGAGGAAATCTACTTCCTAACAGGCCCCCGTGGAGGGGACATTACTACTCAGGAGTTGATAAACCGCCATTGTATTCCTGGGACCAGGACATCAGGGAATAAAATTTCCTTAAATGCAGTGGTGGAAGGCCCACTACAGATAGTTTTGTTTACCATGCAGAGAGTGGTGGGAATCCAAGGGGTACACCAGGCATCTAGAGCACATATACTCTACGCCCTAGAGGCCATGGTGCCCACAGTTTTCAACTGGGCAGAATCTCTACTTCCAATATTCAAAGATCAGCTGACTAAGTTTCAGCATGGGGAGCTGAAACAGTTCTGTTTCGGTTCCATTCTACCGTGTTTATTTTTAGAACGGGTCCCCCAAATGAGACCCTAGGTGGTTTTTACAGAGTTAAGGGCGTGAGACCCTCACATGCTGATATGGGTACAGATCATGGCCCGTACTGGAGTGGGTAGAGGAAAGGTGAAGTTCAGTGACCCATTCTTCTGATGGTTGAGAGATCAGCTCGTCATGGTGGAGGACTATGCATATGTGGGAACTGACTTCAGTGGTGACCCTGAACTACCGCTCCCACCTGGTGGACAGTGGGGTGATATCGGTAAGAAACAAAAACCCTAAAATGGAAATATTGTTTTTATGTTTTGATGTTTTTTAATTTTTATTTTTAGGAATGAGACTTGAATGTTTTCATGCAGATGTCGGAGCAGGACGACCTAGGGAAGCCTCCCCACTAGACAGGCGAGTTGGAGCCCAATTTTTACCACAGGGCGATGATGTGATAGGGGAGCTAGAGGAGAACCTCGAGAGGTTGACTCTAGACATCCTGGATTCCTCGATTGATGACCTCCCACTGAGGTACCAGAGGCCTACTGTGGGAGTACCGAGTCGTTTCAGCAGACTGCTACGTCGAGTAGCTTGGGTGATTATGTGTTACCATGAGCATCATTAGATGATGGGTGCATGATGTATTCACTGAAAGCTGATAGATAGATTCAGGACTTTTGTATGATGATTTTTTACATGAAATCCTGAGCTCTTCAGATGAGGTCTCGTGAACTATTTTTTGCAAACATGTTTATATATATATAGACTTCTACCTTGGTGTTTATATGTCTCAAATGGAGAATGTATTTTATATGAGTTTTATGTGTCTTTTATAGTTTATTTACATTGAACCATGTTTAATTTTCATGTCATGAATGGGCAATATTCCAGTCTAGGATGTAATTTGCCAATGAGTCGGCAACTACATTATGTTCCCTAGGGATATGCCTATAGGTGATAGTTTCAAATGACCTTTCTAATAAACGTACCCTCCAGAAGAGATGGAGAAGCATAGGATTCCTAATGGTGTAGACATGGATTATATGACAAACCAATAGTTGTGAGTCCATCAAGACTACCAAGTTATGAACATCTTGGGAGGCAGCTTCAGTTAGAAGACCTATGACTACTCGATACTTAGCGATATTGTTGGTAGCGGGACCAATACAAACCGCTCCTGAATTGACCAAATCATAAGCTAGGGAATAGAGAACCCAAGAAGCTAAGGAAAGATTCAAGGTGTGGTGGAAAGCACCATCAGCGAAGCCGTACAAAGCCATTTTCTCTACATGACCAAAACATGGTATAAACGGATACAGACACTAAACTCAAAACCATATTGAAAATACTTAAGCACACTAAAAGTCAAGTAATATATACATATATACAAGGTACTATACAAGAAATATCTAGGCATAGTACCTCTTCAGGTACAACCCATTGCGAGGTTGTCCTAAGGGGATTCCATCATAGTCTATGAGCTCGTAGGTCCTTTTCTCTAAAACTTTGTAAATGACGAAAGGACCATACCACATGGATTCGAACTTCCCTTTCTATATTTTGTCATATCTCTGATCATAGGTAAAAACTAGGTCACCCTCGTTAAAGGCACGAGGTTGGACAGACTTGTCATACTGTGCCTTGACACGTTTCTTATGTGCCTCATTAGCTAAGGCAACATCTCTTCTAGTTTCGTCAAGGTTATTCAAGTATAGAAATCTCTCTTCCTCTACGAAAGTGTCTGGGAGAAGTTCAACGACAAGTTTCAAGGATGGAATCTGACATTGAATCGACAAGACAACTGCTAGTCCATAGACAAGCTGGAAAGGTGTGAAACCAATAGTTGTTTTCATTGAAGTCCTGTAAGCCCAAAGAGCAGAGAAAAGAATATGGTTCCAGTTGGATTTATGGTCTCCAACCATCCGATCCGGCATCATTTTCAAAACTTTGTTAATGGCCTCGACCTAACCATTAGCTTGTGGATAATAGGGCATAGAGTTTTCATGGAGAAAATCTAGCTTGGCACTTAGTTCCTCCATCATTTGATTATGGAAATGTGATCCATGATCAGTAACTATGGATTGCGGGACTCTGAGTCTTGCTATCACATGATTGAACAAGAATATAGCGACAGTCTTACCGTCCTCTACATATGTAGGTGTGGCCTCATCCCATTTTGTAAAATAATTAATGACTATATTGATGTAACCATGCCCCCCGGCTGAGGTAGGCTTACAATGCTTATAATCGACCCCCCATTTGGAGAAAGGGCCAACGACAATGACATGGTGCAACGGAGCAGGATGAGTGTGATTTTTCGGATAAAATTGTTGATAGGGTGGGCATTTATTAACAACCTTGTGACAATATTTAAAGATTGAAGGCCAGAAATAGCCAGGGCAAAGGATTTTTTGGGCTGTAGCCATCCCAGATAGATGACCACCACATGCTCCAGAGTGGCAATCATTCAAAAAAATTTCAAATTCCTCGTGGGCAAGGCATTTCCAGAGAACGGAATTGATACCATGTCGATACAAGGTGTCATTCAAGATGAGGTATTATTTCGCATGGTGATGGATATGGTGGCGATCATCACTGGATAGAGTGGGCTGAAATATTTGTGTCTGGAGATAAATGAGCAAATATCCATACCATGGGTCAGTAGTGCTTATCAAGAACATGAATTCATCCGGGAATGAATCATTGGGCTCAGATTCTGTCGAAGCATAGGGAAGATCACAGATGATCTCAGAAAAGACAAAGGATTTCTTTGATGTAGCTTTGGAAAATTCCAGGTCAAACTCTTGTAGGATAACTATCCATCAGGAATACTTGCTCCCGAGCACATGACGAGTTAGGATGTAATACATATGGTTCTCGTCTGCCAATATGGTGGTTGTGCAGAGCAAAATGTAGTGATGAAATTTTTGACTAGCAATGACCTTGGCCAATTCTAATTTTTCCACGCATGAGTATTGAGTTTCAAAATCCATGAGATTCTTACTAGCATAGTATATCACATGCTCCTGACTGTCGGGATTCTCCTGCATCAAAATCATAGCAATGGTTGTAGTGGAGGTAGCAATGTATAAGAGAAAATCCTTTGAATAATCTAGGGGGTGTATCATTGGTGAATGAGTCAGAACATGTTTGAGATTATCAAAGGATCGTTCAACTTGGTCATCCCAAAAGAACGGAGTATCCTTCTTAAGGAGATGCAAATAACCGTGTGTTTTCTCTACAAAATTGCACATGAAACGGCGTAGGAAGTCTGCCTTCCCTTGCAAACTTTGGAGTTCTAGAAGGTTGGTTGGGGCTGGTAGAGATAGAATAGCGTCAGTTTTCAATGGATCTATCTGGATGCCATCCTTAGAAATCACAAAACCTAACAGACATCCCGTCTCAATGCAGAAAACACATTTATGAGGGTTGAGCCGTATGTTAAAATGACGACATGTTAGGAAAATGTCTCTAAGATGACCAGGGTGGTCCTCTTGTCATTGTGAATGAGCTGGGAGGTCATCAAGGTATGGTTCTACAATATGTTTTATATCATGAAACACATAGGACATAGCACGCTGGAAAGTGGCTCCAATGTTTTTCAGGCCGAATGGTAACTTCCTATATGCAAAGGTTCCCCATGGGAAAATGAATGTTGTCTTGTGCTGATTGGTGGGTAAAATATCAATCTGATTATAACTCGAAAAGCCATCCATAAATGAGAAGATGACACTTCTGGTACAGTTGTCGATAATCTGGTTGATATGCAAAGTGGGAAAGTTGTCTTTAGGACAAGCTTTGTTCAAATCTCTGAAATGTAGACTCTAATGGTTCTCTGCTTTTTATAGATAAGAACGATGTTCGATACCCATTCCGTCAGGGGTATGGGATAAATAAAACATGCTTTTAGAAGTTTTTCTATTTCAGCTTTGATAGCTACAGATTTCCACGGATGGACTTGTGTCAATTTTTTCCTGATAGGTTTTGCAGTGGGATAGGTTTTTATTTCATGGACCACAATGGATGGGTCTATCCTTGACATTTCTTCATAAAACCAGGCAAAAACATCTCAGAATTCTTTGAAAAGTGCTCTATATGCTTCAGATTCTTCCGCGGAGCAGTTTTGCCCAACATGAACATGCTCAAGGGTGCCAGTCTTGGCTGATCTGTCAATTGGATTTGTTTGAGTAATGTTGCATAGGTTTCCTTCATAATCTGTGTTCTACAACAATATAGGAGTTTGAGGTGTGTTGACAATATTGGTGGAAAAAAGGGATGCAAAATCATGGTCTACCAAAATGATATTGGGGAGGAACGAGGATCTATGATGATGATCCTCCCATATAGGCTCATTCGTACTCATGATATCCATAATGGACTCATCAGAAGGTAAAGTCTGGGAGAGATAATCCAGAATAGGAAGAGAGGGTTCTAACCAGTAGGACAGGTGGTAAGGGTCCGGAGCAACCAGATGAAGCTCATCAGTGTGGTCATCAAAAAGGGTTTGGATAACATTGTACATTTCTTCATGTTGACTCAACGAGGTGGACTCAAAAATTTGTTTTCCCTTTGGATCATAATCAAATGACTAAATCATATTTATTGTCACCATGTCTGCGTTAGGAGGATTTGACGAAAAAATACCCATAAGGGACAAATCCTTCATCATGCCTACCCCAATCGACTGGTAAGGAGGAGGGGACTGGCCTAACATAGGGATGTTATTAGCTGTAGAGGTAGTAACATCCGATGTACAGAAATCAAGCTGGTCAATGGTGACAATCCTCCCTAGATGCAAAAATTGGACAGTTCGAAATACCATCGAAGCGATGGCAGTCATGGCGTAAAACCAATTTCTTTCTAAAAGGAGGTTGTAGTCTAACGAGGCATCTAATACTTCCACTTGAATAGAAACAAATTCCCCCCCAAGCTCTATTGAAAGGGCTGGTATGAGACCATGGGGCTGGAAACCTCATCCATCAAAGGCTTTTAGAGTCGTAGGTGATGTTACAAGCTTGGGAGAGCCAATAGATTTCCAACAAGACAGGGACAAAACCAAATTTGAAGTTCCTTCGTCTAAGATAGTTATAAATTAATTCTTTTTGAGTACTTTGGTTATGATTTGGAAAGCGAGTTTGTGAGGTAGTATAGAATTATAGTTCTCAACATTGAAATGAATCAAATTAGTGTTTTCTGGGTCTAAAGCTCCTAACGTAGTTAACAAGATTTTGTGATGTGCAGGGCAAATTTGGAGTACTTCCAAGGTAGACATTGCACATGGTGCCTGAGCAATATCTTCAACTATATTATAAAATTCAGAACCTATAGCATTAGGATTAAAAGCAACCTTCCTAAGAGTACTCTAGGGTGGATGCAAAACCATGTCAAGATTAGGTTTCTCGATGGTTAGGGGAAGAGTAGATGAGGACTCGGGAGAACTAGTAGAGGGAGCTTTTTCTGAAGAAGAATTGTCTTATTTCTTGTCTATGGGTTTGTCATAAATCTGACTTCGAGTTTGCAAACTAATAGTGTCCGAGGACATCATGTGAATTTCCTTTGAAGAACTAGAGTTTCCCTGATTAGACATGTGGTCTATAAGCTTGTGTTAAGAGGGAAAAGGATCCATGAGAACTGCGGGAGTGGGATTAGTTTTCAAAAATTGAGTTTTTTCTTCATGACGAGGACACTCTTTCATGAAGTGGTCACCTTTGCATAGCAGACATGTATGCTTCACTTTTATTTTCCCTTTATCTTTCTCATTGATGGTTGGTTTTGGATTCTCCTGCTGGTTTCCAGTTTTTTTGTTTTTAGCTTTACCTTTTTTTTTTTTTTTTTGTTGTCGGGCGTTTGAGTACTTTGAATGGAATTGAACTCGGTATAAAACTTGGGAGTTAAAGGAGTAGGAGTGGAAGTTTGGGGTTGCTTGGCAGGTTTTGTTGTCGACGGGGACTGGATTGAACCAACAATCCCATTAACAGGGGTTTCTGATGGTGGCTTAGCAGGATCGGTGCTTGGGTGAGGAGCTTGAGGGATCAAGTCATACAATGTTCCAGACTGGGAATATACCAAGTCCAGATATTGGGCTCGACTAATGGCTTTCTCTTCGATAACGGCACCGCCCATAGCCACATCTCGGGCGATTGGAGGAAACAAATATTTTGTAAACCAATCAACTAACAACTAATCCAGGATAGGAGCCTTAATAAGTCTTTTCCACCTTCTCCACTCATGGATATGATTGGATATGTGGGTGGAGGTGTTCTCCCGCATAGAATTTAAGAGATATGTACCCATTTCATAATGGATAGGAAGATGAAAGTGCGTAAGAAAGACAGTTTCCAAAGAACCAAAATCCACAAATGAATGTTGCAAAAATTCAATGTACCATTTCACAGCGGTACCGGTCAAAGTTTGCTAGAAGAGTCTTAAATGAATTGAATCATCCATTAGGGAGTTCGAGGAACACCAAAAATGGAATGTCATGACATGGTTTTTTGGATCATCTCCCTGCTTCCCATCAAAATTTGGGATATTCAATGGTAACTTTACCGGAATGGGAGGCCACGAGGGGTTATGTCGAATGGGATCATTAATCAACTTAGACAAATTAGGCAAGTCCAAAGTTGCTAGGAAAGGTAACTGGTGATTAGGTTGCATGTACTGGTAGTATTGATATGGCATATAAGTACTAGTAGGATCGTAAGTATACTGATAGATAGGCTGTTGTGATGAAGAACCACCAGAATATCCACATGTAGGGGGTTTATTTTTGGGATTAGGACAGTTAGGACCACTGGAGCCTCTAGGAGGAGGACCACCAAGACCGTTGGGACCACCTAGACCACCAGGAGGAGGACCACCTAACCCTCTAGGATCCCTAGGAGGTAAACATCCGGAGCCTCCGAAACCACTAGGAGGAGGGCCACTAGACCCTCTGGGACTGTTAGGAGGGAAGCCACCAGGCCCCCCAAGACCACCAGGACCATTAGGACCATAAGGAGGAAAGCCACCAGGCCCTCCAGAATCATTAGGCCCTCCAGGGGGAGGACCTCCATAAGGTGGTCCTCCGGCACTCCCCGTAGTATGTATAGGTATCCCTCCCATAACTGGCATGTAGGACCAGTTAGGTTTCCCCCATGGCGTGAAAGTGTCACTAGGATATGGAATTCTAGCATAAGGCATTCCTGTAGTATTAGGTTGGTAATTGAAATTTCCTATAGGTACTTGATTTTCTGTGTAACCATACCCCCAAGAGGTTTGATTGGTTACAGGTTATGCCCCCAAGGGTTGACCTGACCTGGATGGGGGGTTAACGACATTCGTATGGGTAGGAGGGACATAGAATGTATATTTCTCTATACTATAGGTCTATTCATGAATATATACAATTCTAGTGACAGGTAACATACGTCGTGCCAAGGGTTTCCCCCGAGCATTAGAAGGTATTGATGAAATGGGAATTGAATGTTGTTCCCCAGGTGCGGAAGACCCAGGAGGATTTGGAACATACATAATATGGGAGGTGGTGGGGTTGGTAGTTTGACTCAGATTATGTGGAGTCACATTGTGATCTAGAATAGGTTCAATGGGTTTCATAGAATCAGCAAGTGAGCAATATCCCACAGTCCAAGGGCCTGGATTATGAGGAAAAACTGTTGAACGAGGTGGTGGTGTACCCAATATGCTATCTATTTTCTTATCTAGTTCTCTTGCATGGAGAATAGATGCCTGGTATTGTCTAAATTCTTCTTCATTTGGTGAAATATCTTCAGAATAGGTTGGACGGGTGCCAAACGAAGAAATGGCCTGTCCCATAGAGGTATCCCAAAACAGTGCATTGGGACCATAATCTGGACGGGTAGTATCATCAACATGACCTTCCATGGGTGAATGGAATGAGATATCCCCCCTAGAAGGTTGTTGGACCAAGGGAGGACCTTGCGAAGGATATGGATCTCTGCTTTCTGCAACCACATTTTCTCCCACTTGGGAGTTGGTAGCAGCTCCTTGGTCGATAGCTTCCATAGGATTTTCTCCTGAAATAGGAATAAAATCAGGTGCCAAGCCCCGTACTCTTTGGACTATCTTAATTCATCCAGTTTGTATAGTTCCTATCTAACCTAGGGTCTCAAAACTAGAAAACACACCAAAAATTTCCCTACTCAAGCTATAGGCCAAACAATCACACTTAAATGATAGGAGGAGTTTAGATAGTCAGGTCTCTCACCAAGATTGTCAAGAAGGTGCCACTCATGATATACCTCAAGGGTACATGCGTCGTAGTCTCCTCGGATGTTGTTTTCAGTGTATGGCTCCAAGCAAGATAGCCAAAGGAATTTTCTCAGATAGATAAGGTATCCTAGTGGGGTCTCCTGATATACAAAAGGTACATGGGAGCTCAAATCGGCAGTAGTGCTGTCTAAAGCATAACCGTTCACAAGGGGCCTTCCTATATACAATCGAGTACGTAAAGTACCTTTCTATATACCTCAAGGGTACGCGAAAGGATGTTTGATATACCAATGGTACATGGAAGAACCGCGCGAGTCTCGAGATGTAATGTGGACGAGTAATGATAGCTCCTATGCTTAACGATGCCCGAACACATATCTAGCCTATTGTTACAGCTGATTTTACCACACATAGTGGATCACACCTTTATGGCCTTCCTTGTCCCTCTGTAGACTCTTTAGACCCCATGGACCATTTTTGTACCTTTTATGTTTCCAAGATCATCCCTAAAAACATGCAATAATTACCATACGTGACTTTTAATCCCTTTCTCGCATATATACGCGGATTTGACCCTTAAACCCATGTACATCAAGATGTGTACAAAAGGACAAATGATTTTGGAGTTTTCCTTGATGTGGATCCAAGTCACTTGTCTCTTGGCATTCCATATGCCTTGAGATCACTTGGATTCAACCTTCCATTACCCCATTGAAGAGCTATATAAGGAACCCTTTGGATACATTGAAAGGGGAGGAATTGAAGAGCAAGAAAACTATAGTCCATTGTTGGCGGAGCTTATACTTGAGTCTGCATCCCTTTGTCCCTTGGAGCACTTTGTGTTCTTCCCAAGCTTGCATTTTTCTTGTGAGCTTGCTATTGAGAGATGGAGGATTGAAGTGGTGGAGGCCCAAGTGGGGGACTTAGTTTCTCTGATTCGCAGACGTGCTGACAGAGGTTGTCACTATTGTAATCTCTGTTTTATATTAATAGAAATATATTTTCCTATCCAATAATGTGTATTTAAATGAGTATTTGATCCATGGATGCTTTTAAATGCTTATATGTTATTGATTATATATGCTAGAGTAGGTCAAACACAATTATATATAGCATGCTTGTCTTGTTTGCTGAATGTTGAGGAAGCAAATTGCTAATACAAGCAAGAGTGGAAAAGCTCAACGGGGATCAACATCAACCATCCAGAATAAGGTATGAACCGATATTCTTTAGTGTTAGATGTTTGGTTTCTCTTGCATATAGGGAAGGACTGATTTCTGGAGTTAATCTATCTGTTGTGGTACCCCAAGCCATAGGAATTTCTCTCCGTAATAGAATTGGCGACTCCGCTGGGGAGTTCCTAGTCATTTTTCCTTTGGGGGTTTTTATCGGCATTCAATGTTCTTGAATTGCTCTGATTTCTATGTTTCTGAGTTGGGTATGGGGGAATGTTTGCATGGTAGTGTCTGATAGGAGTGAATTCTGTCTCAGCTTATCTGTTTGCCTTCATTTTTATCTCTTTTTCTTCCTGTACGCGAGTTGTTGCCTCATAGTCACGTGTACACACGGTTTTGATTGAGATATATGCGTATATACATGGGTTTTCTGCACCTAGTCGCGTATGCCCTGATTTTTTACTTTTAGAGGAATATTGAGTATTGCTGGGTGATTTTTGATGATTGCTGAGTCTCCTTAGATGCTTCTAGAGTCTGTATACACCTCTATTTCTGACCAGAGATGATTTTTAGGGTAAATGTTTTTTTAAGAATGTTCTTGTCATTGCATTTTCAATTTTTTGTTTTGGGATTAGTGCATTAGGTCTCTTTTACCTTAGTGCTTTGTGTGGGTGCTGTTTGATAGTGCTTGCAGAGTTTGGGGCTTTTAGAGTCATTCTTTTGATTTATTATCTCATTTTTACTCAAAAAATGAAAAAATATTTGCTTCTTTCCATCATTATGCATCATTGCACTTTGCATTTTGCATGGTACTTGCACTAGGTTTGCTTAGATAAGTATTAGTTAGGCTTTCATATAGGAATGGTTGCATTTGTCATTTGAAGACATTTTTTCATTTCACGTAGTAGCATGCCCTATTTTTCATTCGACACAATGCATTTGCATTGATTTTTAGGTGTGCATTTTACTTCATGTTGTGTCATAACAACATTGATTGCACGATCATCTACCTTTTGAGTAATAAGCCAAATAAAATCAACGCTTAATTAAAATGGATTACACTATTTCCTTTTATAGGGTACACCAACAAGATTAGGTTTTAGGGTCTTGGAATAGTTCATTGTGAGTAAATTCTCCAAGACCACTAAACGACAACATGTATGTGTCTGTCTAGGTGAGAGTGTGAAATTCCTTGGTATAATTAGTGTTTCTCAGGATCCTCCTCTTACAAGGGAGTTAAACACGAGGCAGTGTGAGCGCTTATTGATTGGGATAACCCCTAGTCATAACTGAGTAGCACCAGAGATATTTCTAGGATTGTATTCCTATTTGGGGGCTCTTTCGAGAGTTTCAGGCTTTGCTACCCTGTCCATATGGTCAATCCTGCCTGCGAATATCCACCTGAGCATTGATTATATTGAGGTGACCTTAGTTGCCTTACCTAGGTTATCGAGGGGGTACTTTGCAGGGGTTATTCTGCAGGTGTCTCAGCTAGGTTGGGGTCGGACAGCACAGTCGCTATATGCGTTGAAGTTAAGGGCCACAATAATTGGTTACGAACCCCTGCTTGTTGTGTATGGGAGTCTCAAGCCTCTCCTAGGCGAGACATACCTGCTTCATTCGGGAGCTCACATATCCTACCCTTGTTTGCTTGTGATTGGATTTAGATTATATAGGTGTATGCTCTATGCACGCTATCTTTCTTAGGGTTTGTGTAATTAGAATATTCTTTTCCATTTTTTGATTCATTGTGGATTCGGGTGCGGCACTTCACCATTCTAGTTTTTTAGTAGGACTTCCGCCTTCTACATCTCCTCCTCCTTTGGGAGAGAGAAATAGACGTTCTAGGCAGACTACTTCTCACATTGATTCACACATGATGGGAGATCATGAAGATGAAATTCCTGAGTTGTCTTCTCCACCTCATGAGGTTGGGGAAGAAGATCCTACTCCTGTATATGATCCTTCACCTGATATACCTACACACTCTAGGTATGATCCTTCACTTGATATACCTACACACTCTAGGTGTGATCCCTCATTCACAGGTCATCGGTATTGGATTCCAGGCAACAAGACTCACCATGAACCTGCGAGCACTAGTTATGGCATGTCTAGCATCCCTACACATGATCCGACATATCATAGTCAGAATTCGAGCCTAACACTATGCCTGGGGGCACTCCTATTCCTTTCCATGTGGAGAGATTTGGGAACATGAGTCACATTTCACCCTCCATCCCAACAGTGGAGGCTACATCACATGTTCATCCTAGACCTGGTGTTAGTAGTCCTATTCAGATACGAGAACCAAGATGAGTGACTATGGGGAATACCACTTACATCACTTCACATGTCCCTTCGTCCTCTATCCCTAGTTCTTCGAATGGTATTCCTCCCCCCCATTCACGTGGTCCTTTGGGTCGGAATGTTGCTACTAGTCATGTTCGTACTACTGCTACTTGTGTAGTCCTGTCTCAGAGTCAAGTACCTCCTATTGTCTTGGGAGGTCATATTCCTACTTCTGGAACGTCCTATGGTCTATCACAGGGAGTTCCCCATATTCCTACTTATGGAGTTTCTCATGGGACATCTTATGGAGCTTCTCATGGACAATATTATGGACCATAGTATGGATAGAGTTATTCACCTTATGGGTATGGGTATCAACAACCCACTTACTCCCTGAATTATGGCTTTGTAGCTCCAAATAGTCAAGGTACACGACATTATGGTGCTTCCATGCAACCCTACATGGGTCAAACAGGAGGAGGGTACTATGGCCATAGCCATGGTGGTTACGGTAATCAGTCTTATGTGAACCAAAAATATCAGGGAGCATGGCATCGACATGCTCAAACTAGGCTCCCTTTCCTCGCAACATTAAATTTAATTGACTTGTTGAGACTAACGAATGATCCGGTATCTCATGACCTTGGCTGACTGTCCCTACCAATCTTCCCTCGAACATTCCCAAATTCGAGGGAAAACCAGGGGAAGATCCTAGTGAACATGTTACTACATTTCACCTTTGGTGCTCTTCTAATTCCTTACATGATGATTCGATTCTTTTAACGCTGTTTCAATGCACCCTTACTGGGCTTGCAACGAAATGGTACATAGAGTTACCTAGGGGGCATTCATTTTGTTCGATGACCTAGCTATGACTTTTATCAATCACTTCCAACTACCAGTGTGTTACGACGTTGGTACAGAACTCTTGTCAACATTTCGGCAAGACAAAGCCATGCATATCTCGGACCATATACAAGAGTGGCATAGACATAAGAGATTGATTAAAGCATTCATACTGTCAGAGTTTCTCCTTGAGTGGTTTCTTAAATTGTTACTGCCTTATATAGCGAAGGATGTTTCTACGTCCAGAGTTCAGAATGAGGAACAAGCCATTTTTAGGGCACAGGAATTGGATTTGATTTATGCTCAATCCAGATTGTTATATGAGATCATTCCTAACACTTCGTGTTCTATTTTCGACCCTAAGGTAAAAACTGGACCACATGCCGATGGAATTTTTGGTTGTGTTGAGGCCTCGAAATTTGCAGGCGACAACAGTAAGGGATTCTCCCCAATCAACGTTCCCAACTAGCCCATCGACTATTTGGAATAGGGAATCCGTTCGGTTTGTGGTCCGGCTACCGTAGGTCAAGAAACAAAACTGAAGCTTTACCGGTTGCGGCCCGGCCCACCGAGTTTTTGTATTTTGAATTAAAGAAATGATATGCAAGTGCCTAACTAAACGCAAGGGGGTCAAGATGCAGGGAGCGGTCACAACGTGATGCGCAGGTTCTTACCTCTCGTCTTGTGCTCGCAAGCAACCAAACCAGATACAAAAGAAATAAACTAACTATCTAATCTATCCCTAGCGAGCAAGGTTATCATTTTGGATGAGCAATACATTTTCACATACATTAAGAGGAATCACAGATAGCCGATACTTCTTCTAAAGCACATGAACGCTTACAGATATTTAAATAACCTAATAGCTGATCATTTTATGGCAACATTTATTGCTCACAGTGAAAAATATCCCAAAAAACTACTGAAGAACATTTAACCAAAACATAAGTTCAGAACATTAAATACTCTTACAGTAAATGAAAACACGGCTGAAAACGAAATAGTTCCTCTTCAACATTATTCATTGAGTTGCACTGATACATTCCACTTTTCACTCTCTCCGATAGACAAATTTGTAGTTTCCTTTGCAAAACAAAGTAGTTCCTCTTACAAGCAAACATTTACAAAAATTTTCCAGGGGAAAAATCCCTTTCTCAGTCCTACTTCTAAATATTTAAACTAGAACTGCTGCCCCTTGGGCTGCCTTCAAGCGTGTGACTTTTCAGTTTCTCCAATGCTTCATATTCCGATCTTTTGTTAGTAGGTGATCATGAAACACTTGGTAACTGATCCATTTCTGGGATCACGCCTTTACAGCTCCGGATTTCATCCTCCATTCACCTCATTTCAATCATACCTTCGCCAAACGGGTTAGTCTTTCTTCTTGTCGTGGCAGATTGACCGGTCGCCTGGGAAATGCCTGCATTCAACTCACGAGCATGGTTCAATCAACAAATATAACTAATTAACCATCATTCCACAATGAAATTGTCGAGCGAAACACACACGGGTCTGGAAAAATATCCTATGGTCACCGACGGGAAAATTCAAGTCGACCGTCAGATGTAAGTGAGCTCGCAGGCTAGAGGGTTCAGCCAGCCGCAACGTCGGATGAGGCTTGAGTCACGGCCAGGAGAAATGTGGGCGGGATAGGCCATAAATCAGACTTCAGACGGTTTTAGCTTCAGAAGTCGGAAGACTCTGGGAGCCGCAATGGCGGAGGAGGAGAGCTAGAGGATACGCGGAACGGACGGGAAGAACTTAGTCGGATGTCAGAAGAGACTCAAATCAGAAGCTAACTATCTCTTCCCGGCCGCAACGGCGGGCGAGCAGAAGCTACGGACAGGCGATTTGTAGTTAACATAAATCGGGCATCGGACGGCTTTAAGAAATCGGACGCTGAAATGATCTGGGATCCACAACGGCGGTGGGAGAGAAACTCACAGTTTCCAACCTGGAACTAAAAGGGGGCCGATTACAGAAAAAACCAAGTATTCAAACAAATTTAAATATCCGGCACAGATAGGTTCGTTCTTTCCACGAAAAGGCAACTCTGAAAAACAAAGGTTTCCCCCTTTTTCAACCAGTACACCAGCATCCATGACTCAAACCAAATCTGAACAGGGAAAACATAAACCGACTGACATTCATCTTTGAATTAAAACGAGAAAAAGATATGCTGGAGAGGCTCAAGTCTTTAACGATCAAACCAAGTAAAATGATGAGGAGGGGCCCAGAGTTTAAGTAAAAATAAATTTGGGGAGAACGGTTGCGGCAGCAACAACTGGCGATTTTCTGGTGGACCTAGATCTCTGGGTGACTTTTCTTTGAGTGGCAGACTGTTTCACAACCAAAACGCACTAAATGAAACCATCCAGCTATCTAGATTGCTCAAATGACCGGAGTGTGTACCTTGATCATTGATGCTAGTCCAATTCAGGGAAAGTGGAAACCGAAACCTTCAAGTCCAGATAACTCTGTTAGGGCTAGAGAATGAGTTTCATTTTTTACCTCTGTCTTCAGGTAGCTCACAGCATGGACACCACAGGATTGCAGCAGATACTAAACGGCAGTATCCGTTTGTTCCTCATTCCCATGCCATTTTAACACTTTGGTGCTTTGGACTTTTGCCCCTTTCATTTTAGTCTTTCTGTGCGCCTTTCTTACTGAATTTTAATTCAGGATCCTCTATCCCATAGTGTCCTTTTGTGTGAGTGATATATTTTAAGATTCAGCTCACGGACGGAGAGGATCTTTTGGCTTTAAGTATTTACGATTTAGCACCTATTTTGATTTATGATGCTTTATAGAAGTCTTGACT